>JAFMOC010000712.1:0-42500 GCA_019802505.1 Corydoras sp. C115
GGCGGGATCAACCTGGGTCTGCGGCGGTGATAAGCAAAGGAGGCTGGGATGGATCAACTCGGCTCCGCTCCCCGAATACCTTCGAAATCTGCAACATAGTCAACCACCTGCAGAGAAAAAGGCCTGCGATTGTTAACCTATGTTTTTTACGGTGAATTTCAAAGAAACCTTCCTGAGGCCGACGGTCCCAGCTCGTCCCCGTGTTTCCCCGGGGTCTCCCCGGGTGTATTTGTCCGGTGAGGGGGATCGGGCCCGGCGGCCTTCGGGTTTAAACAGAAACAATGAATAGGCGAGCGTCCTCCATAACAGCTTCAAACAAAATTTTCTTTAACCCCAAAACCTCTTGATTGCTTTAACTTTAATCTTTTATTCCTTAAATAACAGATTTACTAAAACGTTAACCTTCTGCTGTTTTACAAACACTATTAATTTATTACCGGTGCGTCGGCGTTTCGGTTCTCCGAAGACTTTTATAATATCCTGTTTTTGTTTTCTCTTTTTTTTGGTGTGAAAGTTGTTTTTAATTCATCGGCCGTGATATTAAAAAAAGGTGCGATGTAAATATTATTGTCTGTTATCTTGTGATTAAGTTGAAAGTGGGACTTTTTATTTTATTTTAACAGAAATACATATAAAGAGGGGGGCCCGGGTGGTTTTAGTGTTGGCACTTCTCCTCTCACGCTAGGATTCCCGTTCAAATCCCCATCTGGGGGGATTTCCATTTCTCCCCCGTGTCTGAGTCGGTTCCCCCGGGTTTCCGTTTTCCTCCCCAGTAAAAAAAAACGGATAAAGTAAATTAATTCTTAAAATTCCCCCCATATAGAGTTGTCTGTGTGAGGAGGTGGCCCAGCGTGGATTGGCGCCCTGTCCTGGGGTATCTGCCCAGCCCCAAAACGTTCTCCCCTGGATGGGGCATGGAAAACCCCCACCGCGACCCTAAAGAGGGAAGCGGGAGATAATAAATAATGAATAAAATAAAATTTAAAAAGAAGGTTTTTATGGAATTAATGTAATTTAAAAAAACGGCTGCTGCAAATGACACGGTGGCTTATGGTTGGGAGTTCTCCTCTCAGCGCTAGGGTTCCCGGGTTTAATCCCCTCGGGTGGGGTTTTTGTTCCCCCGTGTCCCTGGGTTTCCTTTCCGGGGTTCTCCGGTTTCCCCCCCCAGTCCAAAAACCGGATCAAGTAATGATTCTCCAAATTGCCCCTATAATTGGGGGTTTTTTTGTAGTTTTGGGGTGGCCCAGGTGGATTGGCGCCCTGTCCCGGGTTATCTGCCCAGCCCCGAAACGTTCTCCCCTGGTGGGCATGGGAACCCCCCCCGCACCCTAAAAAGAGGGTAAACGGGAAAGATGGATGGATGGTGGATTATTAAATGATGTGTTTTTAAAGCCTAGCCTAGAGGAGAAATGCTAACCACAAAGCCCGGCCCGCCCCTTTGTATCGCTTTGTATTAAAAATCTGCAAATGCCCAAAATGTAAAATATTCTTTCCTTTACCATTTTTCACTGATGATCAAACTCCCTGGTTCCAAATCCACTTTCATCCATCCATCCATTATCTTCCGCTTTATCCTATATTAGGGTCGGGGGGGGGGGGGGGGGATTTGAACCTTCTACTCTCACATCGACCATCTTACCATCTTTTCTTGCCTCTCATTTGAAGAACATGATCTTTGGCTCGACAGTTTCCAAAGTTTATCGGTAACCTGTTGACCAGATTTTAATCTTCAGACCCTACATCCATCCATTATCTTCCGCTTTATCCTCTATTAGGGTCGCGGGGGGGGGGGGGGTCCTCATGCCCATCCAGGGGAGAACGTCTCGGGCGCTGGGCAGATAGACCCAGGACAGGACGCCAATCTATCACTGGACACACACTCACTCACACAGACACACTCTATATGGGGCAATTTGGAGAACTCAATTCACTTGATCCATGTTTTTTGGACTGTGGGAGGAAACCGGAGAACCCGGAGGAAACCCACGCAGACAGGGGGAGAACATGGAAACTCCACCCAGATGGGGATTCGAACCGGGAATCCCTGGTGCTGAGAGGCGAACGTGCCAACTACTAAGTCACCGTGCCGCCTCTAAATGCACTTCTCATTTCTAAATGGTTATTTGCGTCGCACTGAAGATCGTCTTGTTTTCTTCTGACCTGGAAAGACTGGAGCTTCCAGTTTTGGAGTGAACTTCACAGCTGCTGCTTTTATGTCAGTGAATTTTCTCAGGCCGAGTCTCGCTACTGCATTCCACCTTTAAAAACAAAGATCTTTTAATACTGGGTGTAACGTCTGTAAGATGGCATTTCAGTTCGTACACACTGATGTTCATGGAAAATAGTAAAGTTCATCGGTATAGTAGAATGTTAAGATAAGCGCAGATAACCAGATTAGAGTCGAAATGACACGGAAGTATATCACATACAGTAATGTAGGGCAAGATAGCTCAGTGGTCAGGACGTTGGGTTATCAATCTGAAGGTTGGGGGTTTCAAATCCCAGGTCCACTGAAGTTACCAATGTGGGTCCTTGAGCAAGACCCTTAACCCTCATTGCTCCAGAGATGTTGTGATGAACCCTGTGCTCACCTCGTAAGTCACTTTGGGTAAAACCATTCTGCTAAATGAGCAAATGTAGTAAAGATTTTAATCTCGTGTTAAATCTAAACCAGAAGCTGAACCTCGTGTTTCCGAAGTTTCTTCCTCCAGCTGTAGAAGGTGACAACTGAACTAATTTGCTGGTAGTTTTTTTGTACTTCTAGTTGTGAAGAATATGTTGGCTTCAATAAATCATGTATTTTAGGCATATATTTTTAGGCAGGTGGCTTAGTGGTTTAGCATGTTCTCCTCTCAGCACTAGGGATTCCCGGTTCGAATCCCCATCTGGGTGGAGTTTCCATGTTCTCCCCGTGTCTGCGTGGGTTTCCTCCGGGTTCTCCGGTTTCCTCCCACAGTCCAAAAACATGGATCAAGTGAACTGAGTTCTCCAAATTGCCCCATATAGAGTGTGTCTGTGTGAGTGAGTGTGTACCCAGCGATGGATTGGCGCCCTGTCCTGGGTGTATCTGCCCAGCGCCCGAGACGTTCTCCCCTGGATGGGCATGGGGAACCCCACCACGACCCTAATAGAGGATAAAGCGGGAGATAATGAATGAATGAATGAATGAATGAAATTTAAAAGGAGGCTTTATAATGGAATTAATGTAATTTAAATAAACGAGTCTGCTGTCAGATGACACGGTGGCTTAGTGGTTGGCATGTTCTCCTCTCAGCACTAGGGATTCCCGGTTCGAATCCCCATCTGGGTGGAGTTTCCATGTTCTTCCCGTGTCTGCATGGGTTTCCTCCGGGTTCTCCGGTTTCCTCCCACAGTCCAAAAACATGGATCAAGTCAATTGAGTTCTCCAAATTGCCCATATAGAGTGTGTCTGTGTGAGTGAGTGTGTGCCCAGCGATGGATTGGTGTCCTGTCCTGGGTGTATCTGCCCAGCGCCCAAAACGTTCTCCCCTGGATGGGCATGGGGAACCCCACCGCGACCCTAATAGAGAATAAAGCGGGAGATAATGAATGAATGAATGATTCCAACCACACATACACACATGCTGCACAAATCAAGTGAAAAGGTGAGTGTTAGTAAAATGGAAGGAAATCCATTAACACAGAGACCTATATACCTCATCTCATCTTCTTAAACTTCCGTTGTGAACTCTGTCATTGTGTTACACTGAACATGTAAACAGGACACATAGCTTATCATTATTCATTCATTCATTCATTATCTTCCGCTTTATCCTCTATTAGGGTCGCGGTGGGGTTCCCCATGCCCATCCAGGGGAGAACGTCTCGGACGCGGGGCAGATACACCCAGGACAGGGCGCCAATCCATCGCTGGGCACACACTCACTCACACAGACACATTCTATATGGGGCAATTTGGAGAACTCAATTGACTTGATCCATGTTTTTGGACTGTGGGAGGAAACCGGAGAACCCGGAGGAAACCCACGCGGACACGGGGAGAACGTAGAAACTCCACCCAGATGGGGATTCGAACCTGGAATCCCTAGTGCTGAGAGGAGAACATGCTAAACCACTAAGCCACCGTGCCACCCATATCATTATTACTGATAGAAAATCTCTCCCTCATTTTCATTCATTCATTCATTCATTATCTCCTGCTTTATCCTCTATTAGGGTCGCGGTGGGGTTCCCCATGCCCATCCAGGGGAGAACTTTGGGCAGATACACCCAGGACAGGGCATCAATCTATCGTTGGTCACTCATACACACTCTATATGGGGCAATTTGGAGAATTCAATTGACTTGATCCATGTTTTTGGACTGTGGGAGGAAACCGGAGAACCCGGAGGAAACCCACGCGGACACGGGGAGAACGTAGAAACTCCACCCAGATGGGGATTCGAACCTGGAATCCCTAGTGCTGAGAGGAGAACATGCTAAACCACTAAGCCACCGTGCCACCCATATCATTATTACTGATAGAAAATCTCTCCCTCATTTTCATTCATTCATTCATTCATTATCTCCTGCTTTATCCTCTATTAGGGTCGCGGTGGGGTTCCCCATGCCCATCCAGGGGAGAACTTTGGGCAGATACACCCAGGACAGGGCATCAATCTATCGTTGGTCACACATACACACTCTATATGGGGCAATTTGGAGAACTCAATTGACTTGATCCATGTTTTTGGACTGTGGGAGGAAACCGGAGAACCCGGAGGAAACCCACATGGACACGGGGAGAACATGGAAACTGCACCCAGATGGGGATTCGAACCGAGAATCCCTAGTGCTGAGAGGAGAACATGCCAAACACTAAGCCACCGTGCCGCCCTATCCCTTATTTTTTTTATTATTTATTATTATTATTTACTATTAATGCAATTCCCCTCCAGGGATTACTTAAAATTAATTTGATCATTTAATAAACTTTTTCTGATTCTGATGCAGGGGCAGCCATATCAAACTGACATCTGCACATGGACAGTTCGTCACGTTTACAGCGCCACCAAGTGGATAGTGCAGAGTAATGATCCTTTGAATGAAGGGTGAATCGTATTAAATAATCACTCTGTCATTTAAATCAGTGTGCATCTGTTTTTAAGACAAAAAAATCATACAAGAAAAATGTACGACATGTTTAACTTTACTTTTGTATAATCTGTATGTTATTTATATAAACTAATTTCACATCGTATGGTAGACATTTACAGAGTGAAGAGAATTAAATTAGCACGTTTAGCACGTTCTCCTCTCAGCGCTAGGGACTCCCGGTTCGAATCCCCATCTGGGTGGAGTTTCCATGTCCTCCCCGTGTCTGCGTGGGTTTCCTCCGGGTTCTCCGGTTTCCTCCCACAGTCCAAAAACATGGAACAAGTCAATTGAGTTCTCCAAATTGCCCCATATAGAGTGTGTCTGTGTGAGTGAGTGTGTGTCCAGTGATAGGTTGGCGCCCTGTCCTGGGTGTATCTGCCCGGCGCCCGAAACGTTCTCCCCTGGATGGGCATGGGGAACCCCACCGCGACCCTAATAGAGGACAAAGCGGAAGATAATGGATGGACATTATATATATATATATATTATTATTATTATTATAGCGGCACGGTGGTTTAGTGGTTTAGCATGTTCTCCTCTCAGCACTAGGGATTCCTGGTTCGAATCCCCATCTGGGTGGAGTTTCCATGTTCTCCCCATGTCTGCGTGGGTTTCCTCCGGGTTCTCCGGTTTCCTCCCACAGTCCAAAAACATGGAACAAGTCAATTGAGTTCTCCAAAATTGCCCCATATAGAATGTGTCTGTGTGAGTGAGTGTGTGCCCAGCGATGGATTGGCGCCCTGTCCTGGGTCTATCTGCCCAGCGCCCGAAACGTTCTCCCCTGGATGGGCATAGGGAACCCCCACCCCCACCCCGTGACCCCAATAGAGGATAAAGCGGAAGATAATGGATGGACATTATATATATATATATATATATATATATATATATATATATATATATATATATATATATAATAATAATAATAATTATTATTATTATTATTATTATAGCGGCACGGTGGTTTAGTGGTTTAGCATGTTCTCCTCTCAGCACTAGGGATTCCTGGTTCGAATCCCCATCTGGGTGGAGTTTCCATGTTCTCCCCGTGTCCGCGTGGGTTTCCTCCGGGTTCTCCGGTTTCCTCCCACAGTCCAAAAACATGGAACAAGTCAATTGAGTTCTCCAAATTGCCCCATATAGAGTGTGTCTGTGTGAGTGAGTGTGTGTCCAGCGATGGATTGGCGCCCTGTCCTGGGTGTATCTGCCCAGCGCCCGAAAAGTTCTCCCCTGGATGGACATGTGGATAAAGTGGAAGTTAATGGAAGGATGAATTAATTATTATTATTATATAATTGTGATGTAATTATAACATAATATAATACAATACATTTACCGCTTTGTGCGTTAAACGTTTCCACTGACTTTTCTTTTGCACAGAGCGTTTCCGGTTTCCGGTTTGCGCGCGCTGGGTCAGTTGTGCAGGTTTATATAGAGAGTTTCTTTTTTTTTAGTTTCTTTTTTAATTAATAATTAAAAATGAAAGTTTAAAGTTTAATCTTCGGGGTTTTTTTTTTTCAGGTGAGTGTTTGATCCCTCCATTCTGATGAGTCCGTACGGGACACTGTGATTCTGTTAGCCGTTAGCCGCGGTTCAGTCTCGTGCGTTTTTAAGAAAACGACACGAATTTAATCTTTATTTTTCATTTTATATTTAAAACATTTTTACTTGGTTTGTAAGTGTTAATAACATGTCGCTGTTATTCATTCACACGAACGCCCTCGTTTTCTCCCTCAGTTCCGATGTTGTTGTTGTTGTTGTTGAAGCTCCGGTGTTTCCACAGAACTGAAAACATCTTACAAAATAAGAAAATAAGTTCTTAAAATGGTGGCTTAGTGGTTTAGCATGTTCTCCTCTCAGCGCTAGGGATTCCCGGTTCGAATCCCCATCTGCGTGGAGTTTCCATGTTCTCCCCGTGTCCGCGTGGGTTTCCTCCGGGTTCTCCGGTTTCCTCCCACAGTCCAAAAAACATGGATCAAGTCAATTGAGTTCTCCAAATTGCCCCATATAGAGTGTGTCTGTGTGAGTGAGTGTGTGTCCAGCGATAGATCGGCGCCCTGTCCTGGGTGTATCTGCCCAGCGCCCGAAACGTTCTCCACTGGATGGGCATGGGGAACCCCCCCCCCCCTCGCCCCCCCCCCCCCCCCCCCCCCCCCCCCCCCCCCCCCCCCCCCCCCACCGCGCGACCCTAATAGAGGATAAAGCGGAAGATAATGAATGTATGGATGTTCTTTTTACTTAAGTACAATGGATTCATGATTTTGACTTAATTTAATTTGTATTATTTCTAATTTCTATTAATTTCTAAATTAATTATTAACAGGGCGGCACGATGGCTTAGTGGTTGGCATGTTCTCCTCTCAGCCCTAGGGATTCCCGGTTCGAATCCCCATCTGCGTGGAGTTTCCATGTTCTCCCCGTGTCTGCGTGGGTTTCCTGCGGGTTCTCCGGTTTCTTCCCACAGGCCAAAAACATGGATCAAGTCAATTGAGTTCTCAAAATTGCCCCATATAGAGTGTGTCTGTGTGAGTGTGTGTTCAGTGATGGATTGGCGTCCTGTCCTGGGTGTATCTGCCCAGCGCCCGAGACGTTCTCCCCTGGATGGGCATGGGGAACCCCACCGCAACCCTACTAGAGGATAAAGCGGAAGATAATGAATGGATGGATGTTCTTTTTACTTAAGTACAATGAATTCACGATTTTGACGTAAATTAATTTGTATTACTTCTCATTTCTATTAATTTCTAAATTAATTATTAACAGGGCGGCACGGTGGCTTAGTGGTTGGCATGTTCTCCTCTCAGCGCTAGGGATTCCTGGTTCGAATCCCCATCTGGGTGGAGTTTCCATGTTCTCCCCGTGTCGGCGTGGGTTTCCTCCGGGTTCTCCGGTTTCCTCCCACAGTCCAAAAACATGGATCAAGTCAATTGAGTTCTCCAAAATTGCCCCAAATAAAGTGTTTGAGTGAGTGTTCAGTGATAGATTGGTGTCCTGTCCTGGGTGTATCTGCACAGCTCCCCCCCCCCCACTTGCGACCCTAATAGAGGATAAAGCGGAAGATAATGAATGAATAGTTCACAGTGAGAGAGTGAGATTATTCAGTAAAAAAAAAAATCTTGCACAGACAAACCACAAAACACTGTACTAACTGCACTGTACATACACACACACACATACACATACACACACACACACATACACACCCGTCACCCTGATCACATCAGCCAACACACACTCACACAATTCATCCTTCCATCCATTATCTTCCACTTTATCCTCTATTAGGGTCGAGGTGGGGTTCCCCATGCCCATCCAGGGAAGAACATTTCAGGCGCTGGGCAGATACACCCAGGACAGGACGCCAATCTTTTGCTGGGCACACACTCACTCACACAGACACACTCTATATGGGGCAATTTGGAGAACTCAATTGACTTTATCCATGTTTTTGGACTGTGGGAGGAAACCGGAGAACCCAGAGGAAACCCACGCGGACACGGGGAGAACATGGAAACTCCACCCAGATGGGGATTCGAACCGGGAATCCCTAGTGCTGAGAGGAGAACATGCTAAACCACTAAGCCACTGTGCTATATGGGGCAATTTGAAGAACTCAATTGACTCGATCCATGTTTTTGGACTGTGGGAGGAAACCGGAGAACCCAGAGGAAACCCACGCGGACACTGGGAGAACATGGAAACTCCACCCAGATGGGGATTCGAACCGGGAATCCCTAGCGCTGAGAGGAGAACATACTAAACCACTAAGCCACCGTGCTATATGGGGCAATTTGGAGAACTCAATTGACTTGATCCATGTTTTTGGACTGTGGGAGGAAACCGGAGAACCCGGAGGAAACCCACGCGGACACGGGGAGGACATGGAAACTCCACCCAGATGGGGATTTGAACCGGAAATCCCCACCGCTGAGAGGAGAACGTACTAAACCACTAAGCCACCGTGCCGCCCCACACACGTCATTAATATTGTTATTATTAGTTGTGTATTTTTATTGTTGTTTTTATTCTTTAAATCTTCTAGTCTTTTGTAATGATTTTTTTTTTGTATCCCAGCTTTGGGCAACACAAATGTAACATTTAAATAAAAGCTAATAATATTAATAATAATAATAATATTATAATATTAATATAATATAATATAAAATAAAATAATAATATTAATATTAATATTGTATTGAGTGTGAGAGCTAAACCCTTCCAAGAGTCCCCTCCATCATTGGTCCCTGCTTGTGAATTTCCCCAGTGTGGGACAAATAAAGGTTTATCTTTTCTTTTTTTTAATTTAATTTAATTTTTTTATTATTCAGAGTTAAAGACAGAGGTCCAAAGGCTTGATTCTGAGGCTCAGCATGAACCAGTACCAGCAGCAGACAAGTCGATCCACTCTGTACAACACTGTGAAAGCTGAGAGTTCACCCACGCCACCACTTTCCACCGGCATGGCCAACAGCACTGCGGTTCCAGTGAAGGGTCTGGGCACCCCGGGGTCCGCTGGGAGACTGAGTCCTGAAGGAACCCAGGTAAGAGGTTTATTTATATTAATCATATAATATAAACCATGGCGGCACGGTGGCTTAGTGGTTAGCATGTTCTCCCCTGGATGGGCATGGGGAACCCCACCGCGACCCTAATAGAGGATAAAGCGGAAGATAATGGATGGATGTATATGTTTACACTGGGGTGGCATGGTGCCTTAGTGGTTAGCACGTTCTCCTCTCAGCTCTAGGGATTCCCGGTTCGAATCCCCATCTGGGTGGAGTTTCCATGTTCTCCCCGTGTCCGCGTGGGTTTCCTCCGGGTTCTCCGGTTTCCTCCCACAGTCCAAAAACATGGATCAAGTCAATTGAGTTCTCCAAATTGCCCCATATAGAGTGTGTCTGTGTGAGTGAGTGTGTGCCCAGTGATAGATTGGCGCCCTGTCTTGGGTGTATCTGCCCAGCGCCTGAGACGTTCTCCCCTGGATGGGCATGGGGAACCCCACCGCGACCCTAATAGAGGATAAAGCGGAAGATAATGGATGGATGTATATGTTTACACTGGGGTGGCATGGTGCCTTAGTGGTTAGCATGTTCTCCTCTCAGCTCTAGGGATTCCCGGTTCGAATCCCCATCTGGGTGGAGTTTCCATGTTCTCCCCGTGTCCGCGTGGGTTTCCTCCGGGTTCTCCGGTTTCCTCCCACAGTCCAAAAACATGGATCAAGTCAATTGAGTTCTCCAAATTGCCCCATATAGAGTGTGTCTGTGTGAGTGAGTGTGTGCCCAGTGATAGATTGGCGTCCTGTCCTGGGTGTATCTGCCCAGTGCCCGAAACGTTCTCCCCTGGATGGGCATGGGGAACCCCCCCCCCGCGACCCTAATAGAGGATAAAGCGGAAGATAATAAATGAATGAATGAATATAAACCATATTTATTTATAGGGAGTGGTAGATCAGTGGTCAGGGCGTTGGTTTATCAATCTGAAGGTTGGGGGTTCAAATCCCAGGTCCACTGAAGTTACCAATGTGGGTCCTTGAGTAAGACCCTTAACCCTCATTGCTCCAGGGGGCGCTGTGATGAACCCTGTGCTTACCTTGTAAGTCGCTTTGGATAAAAGCGTCCAATAAATGACCAAATTTAAATGTAAATGATATAAAACATCAGTTATTAGTTGCCTACAGCTTTCAGTCGGCATGAAGAGAAATCCCAATGTTGTACAGCTCTTATAAACAGCCTTTAATGTTCCTACAGTTCCCTGTGATCGCTTTTCATATGTTCTAGATCACTTGTTGATGTTCAGAGGTGTTTGTTGGAAGTCATTATATCTTTATTATTATATGTATAGAAACCTTTGCAAAAGTTCTAAATGTGAACGTAATGTTTATAGTTGATGTTATAAGAACCATTCGGTCTGTTCTCAGTGAAGGTGTAAGAACCAGTGTGAGTGCATCGGTTCACTGAGGTGACATCGTTTCCCTGAACGTTCAATTTAATTTATTAACGTTGAATTTGTTAGTTCATTGTCTTATAGCTTACAGCTTTACATTGAACCCCTAAAGAATCAGCAGGCAATGCAGTGGCAAGGAAAAAGTCCCTGGTATTTGGTTTTAAAAGGAGGAAACCGTGTGAGGTTGAAGGCTCAGTGAGGGACTCCTGTTCCTCCTCCTTGTCCCTGAGCAGATGTGCAGCATTAACAGTATTAAACATGAGGCACGGGTTCTGTATAAAATCTGTTCTATCATAAGTATTCAGGTTTTGTGCATTAAAACAGATGTCGTGGCTGTAGTACTCTGGCAGTGTTTTGGGTGAGGATGATGATACTCTAGTATGTGTTGTTGGTGTTCAGTACTTGAGATGATGTTACATGGTTTTCTTTTGCAGGTTCTCAGTAAGAAGAAACTGCAGGATCTTGTGCGTGAAATTGATCCGAATGAGCAGCTGGATGAAGATGTTGAGGAGGTAAATTCTCACTTTTCTGTTTTAAAAGTGTGTGTGTGTGTGTGTGTGTGTGTGTGTGTGTGTGAGAGAGAGAGAGAGAGAGAGAGAGAGAGAGAGAGAGAGAGAGAGAGAGAGAGAGTCTGTGATTGTCATTGTACAGGAATCAGAAGTGCAATATATAATATTATTGACATAAAGTGCAGAAGAGACATTGTCATTGCAGTGAATAGTAATCTGTATTTACATAAATGCAAACATCTTATACATCCATCCATATACATATATATATATATGGATGGATAAGATGTTTGCATTTCTGTAAATACAGATTACTTCAACTAATTCAGAACTCTGCAGCCCGACTTGTGTTTAAAGCTCAAGTGAACTCATGTCCCTCCATTGGCTCCCTGTAGCTGCTGCATTCAGTACAAGTCACTGACTCTGATCTACAGAACCATTTCTGGTTCTGCTCCCTCCTACCTCTTACCCGATCCTGACCCTGATCCTGAACATGATCCTGAACATGATCCTGAACTTGATCATGATCAAGAACCTGAACCTGATTATGATCCTGATCCTGAACCTGAAACTGAAACTGATTATGATCCCGATCCTGAACATGATTATGAACCTGAACCTGATTATGATCCTGAACCTGAACCTGATTATGATCTTGATCCTGAAACTGATTATGATCCTGACCCTGAACCTGATCCCGAACCTGAACCTGATCCCGAACCTGAACCTGATTATGATCCTGAAGCTGATTATGATCCTGAACCTGATTATGATCCTGAACCTGATCCTGAACCTGATTTATGATCCTGATCCTGAAACTGATTATGATCCTGAACCTGATCCTGAACCTGATTATGATCCTGATCCTGAAACTGATTATGATCCTGAACCTGATCCTGAACCTGAACCTGATTATGATCCTGATCCTGAAACTGATTATGATCCTGATCCTGAACCTGATTATGATCCTAAACCTGGTTATGATCCTGAACCTGAACCTGATTATGATCCTGACCCTGAACCTGATTATGATCCTGACCCTGAACTTGATTATGATCCTGATCCTGAACCTTAACCTGATTATGATCCTGAACCTGATTATGATCCTGAAAATGATTATGAACCTGAACCTGATTATGATCCTGATCCTGAACCTGAACCTGATCCTGATCCTAAACCTGATCCTGAACCTGATCCTGATCCTAAACCTGATCCTGACCCTGATCCTGACCCTGATCCTGACCCTGATCCTGACCCTGATCCTGACCCTGATCCTGACCCTGAACCTGACCCTGACCCTGATCCTGATCCTGAACCTGACCCTGATCCTGACCCTGATCCTGATCCTGACCCTGAGTGCTGGATGCTGTTGGATGAAGTCAGAGTTTTGTGGTTTGTTATTGCAGATGCTGCTGCAGGTTGCTGATGATTTCATAGAGAGCGTCGTGTCGGCTGCATGTCAACTCGCACGCCATCGCAAATCTAACACTCTGGAGGTGAAGGATGTGCAGCTGCACCTCGGTAAAGATCATCTGATTACTCACTACTCCTCCCTCTCCCTCCATCATACAGAATGGATTAACTGTTCAGAGCTATTATTCAGACATATTATTATAAACATTCATTCATTATCTCCCGCTTTATCCTCTATTAGGGTCGTGGGGGGGGGTTCCCCATGCCCATCCAGGGGAGAACGTCTCGGGCGCTGGGCAGATACACCCAGGACAGGACACCAACCTATCGCTGGGCACACACTCACTCACACAGACATACTCTATATGGGGCAATTTGGGCTCAATTGACTTAATGCATGTTTTTGGACTGTGGGAGGAAACCCACGCGGACACGGGGAGAACATGGAAACTCCACCCAGATGGGGATTCGAACCGGGAATCCCTAGCGCTGAGAGGAGAACGTGCTAAACCACTAAGCCACCATGCCACCCTTATTCATTCATTCATTATCTCCCGCTTCATCCTCTACTAGGTGGGGTTCCCCATGCCCATCCAGGGGAGAACGTCTCGGGCGCTGGGCAGATACACCCAGGACAGGACACCAATCTATCGCTGGGCACACACTCACTCACACAGACACACTCTATAGGGGCAATTTGGAGAACTCAATTGATTTGATCCATGTTTTTGGACTGTGAGAGGAAACCGGAGAACCCGGAGGAAACCCACGTGGACACGGGGAGAACATGGAAACTCCAATGGGGATTCAAACCGGAAATCCCTAGCGCTGAGAGGAGAACGTGCCAACCACTAAGCCACCGTGCCACCCTTATTCATTCATTCATTATCTTCCGCTTTATCCTCTATTAGGCTTGCAGGGGTGGGGGGGGGTTCCCCATGCCCATCCAGGGGAGAACGTCTCGGGCGCTGGGCAGATACACCCAGGACAGGACGCCAATCCATCGCTGGACACACACTCACTCACACAGACACACTCTATATGGGGCAATTTGGAGAACTCAATTGACTTGATCCATGTTTTTGGACTGTGGGAGGAAACCGGAGAACCCGGAGGAAACCCACGAACCGGGAATCCCTAGCGCTGAGAGGAGAACGTGCTAAAACACTAAGACACCATGCCGCCCTTATTATAAACAGCAATGTTAAAGTGTTTGACTTTATTTTCTGGTTTTAGTTTTAGTTCTGTTCTGAAGTCTTTATTGTGCTGTTGTTCTGCAGAGCGTCAGTGGAACATGTGGATCCCCGGCTTTGGTTCTGATGAAATCCGGCCTTATAAAAAAGCCTGTACCACTGAAGCGCACAAACAGGTACGTCGGATATTAATTAACAAGACCTGTTTAACGAACGAACGACTCGTCTGAACGACCTTCTGTTTTCTTTCAGCGAATGGCGCTCATCCGCAAGACCACCAAAAAGTAGCAACCAAAGCCACACCCCCTTTTTTTTTATTATTATTATTTTTTTTTTATATCTGGCTCTGTGTGTTCAAAGACGTTTTTAAGATCTGTCCTTGTCACCCAAGAGCTCTCAGCACCCCCGACTCCCTCTGCGCCACCCCCGTCACCCACCGACCCCCTTCCCTCGGCACCTCCCACGTGCTCAGCCACAGGAACAGTTGTAAGACAGTCTCTGTCCTATCCCTGCATTGAGTGTAATTTGTTGGTTCGACTTGTAAACACCCGATTAGACCCCATTGTGTTTGTGCTGCATTAATCTGTGGATCAGCTCTGATTGAACTCTTATTCTGATCACCTGGACTGTGAGTCGCTGTTGTTGTTTATTATTAAATTGGATTATTTGGAAATTATTTAATGATGAAAGCAGCTTAATAGAAGTCTTTTGCTAAATTTGCCCTCTGTCTGCATCATGGACCATGGCTTTGGGTTTCAGAGTAACAGGCTGTTTGATTTTAAAAAAGAAAATAAAAAAAGTTAATTAGACGAGTGGAATAAACGCCGCTCTTATCAAAATGGTTAAACAAAGTTTAAACAGAGATTTTCAGTTGTTTTAAAAGATCATGTAAATGAAATGTTTCTTTTGCGTTTTTTTTTCTCCTTTTTTTTTTTTTTTGTTTTTAATATGTTCTTGGTTCATGTAGTTGATAACTGATTAAACGGACAGTCTCCTCCATTCTGAGATCATGCTTTATGTGTTTAAGGATTTCCTTTTGGAAAATGTACTGCCTAGCACGTTCGCCTCTCAGCACTAGGGATTCCCGGTTCGAATCCCCATCTGGGTGGAGTTTCCATGTTCTCCCCTTGTCCGCGTGGGTTTCCTCCGCGTTCTCTGGTTTCCTCCCACAGTCCAAAAACATGGATCAAGTCAATTGAGTTCTCCAAATTGCCCCATATAGAGTGTGTCTGTGTGAGTGAGTGTGTGTCCAGCGATGGATTGGCGCCCTGTATTGGGTCTATCTGCCCAGCGCCCGAAACGTTCTCCCCTGGATGGGCATGGGGAACCCCACCGCGACCCTAATAGAGGATAAAGGGAAGATAATGAAAATGAAAAATGTACTGCCTCAAAAGAAGCACTCGTGGTACCAACGACCCTTCCTCCTCCTTCTGTAATCCTTCAAAATGGTTTTTTTTTTTTATTTCTCTATTCACCGGACCTATCCTTCCATATATTTATTCATTCATTATCTCCCGCTTTATCCTCTATTAGGGTCGCGGTGGGGTTCCCCATGCCCATCCGGGGGAGAACGTTTCGGGCGCTGGGCAGATACACCCAGGACAGGGCGCCAATCCATCGCTGGGCACACACTCACTCACACAGACACACTCTATATGGGGCAATTTTGAGAATTCAATTGACTTGATCCATGTTTTTGGACTGTGGGAGGAAACCGGAGAACCCAGTGGAAACCCACGCGGACACGGGGAGAACATGGAAACTCCACCCAGATGGGGATTCGAACCGGGAATCCCTAGTGCTGAGAGGAGAACATGCTAAACCACTAAACCACCGTGCCGCCCTCCTTCCATATAACTATGCACAAATGGTATCATTTTATTTGTTCTTATTTTGTTTTTCCAAGATGATTTGTTCCACTTTTAAGTTACCTTAGAGGGCGGCACGGTGGCTTAGCGGTTGGCATGTTCTCCTCTCAGCGCTAGGGATTCCCGGTTCAAATCCTCATCTGGGTGGAGTTTCCATGTCCTCCCCGTGTCCGCGTGGGTTTCCTCCGGGTTCTCCGGTTTCCTCCCACAGTCCAAAAACATGGATCAAGGTCAATTGAGTTCTCCAAATTGCCCCATATAGAGTGTGTCTGTGTGAGTGAGTGTGTGTCCAGTGATAGATTGGCGCACTGTCCTGGGTGTATCTGCCCAGCGCCCGAAACGTTCTCCTCTGGATGGGCATGGGGAACCCCACCGCGACCCTAATAGAGGATAAAGCAGAAGATAATGAATGAATGAATGAAGTTACCTTCGATTTTATGGATCTTGAAAATTGTCTTGAGTACCCCCCCACCCTCAGTCCTTTAAATAAGGTTTGGGTTCCAACCTCATTATCCCTTTCATAGGTACATATCTGTGTTTAATTTACATTTCCGTAGCATGTCCTCCTCCCACTCTGCCATATATATATTTATTTGCTCATGCTGAAGTGCAGGTCTTCCCCATCGCCCATACCCTGGATCTGCAGGTAAGTTTTGCTGTTAAATTCAAAATCATTCATTCATTCATTCATTATCTCCCGCTTTATCCTCTATTAGGGTCGCGGGGGGGGGTTCCCCATGCCCATCCAGGGGAGAACGTTTCGGGCGCTGGGCAGATACACCCAGGACAGGACGCCAATCCATTGCTGGGCACACACTCACTCAAACACACACACTCTATATGGGGCAATTTTAAGAATTCTATTAACTTGATCCATGTTTTTGGACTGTGGGAGGAAACCAGAGAACCCAGAGGAAACCCACGTAGACATGAGGAGAACATGGAAACTCCACCCAGATGGGGATTCGAACCGGGAATCCCTAGTGCTGAGAGGAGAACGTGCTAACCACTAAGCCACCGTGCCGCCAAATTCAAAATCATTTCTAGTTAAACACAGATGGAGCAACTTCAGTATTGCTCCATCTGGTCTACCGGACTCTGGATGTAAAGCCCTGTTTATCGTCTGAAGACCCAGCTTCGAATCTATGTTGGTGTAAAGTAAAGCTATATCTATAGGAAAGAGTTTTTTGGGGCCATGATCTTTACATTTTTAAAGATAAAATAATAGGTGTCCTTTGATATTATGCAACTGTAAAATTAGATTGAAATAATAATCGAGTTCTGCCAGTTTATAAAATTTTCATCCACAATCGCTTACTAGATGGATTGGCGCCCTGTCCTGGGTCTATCTGCCCAGCGCCCAAGACGTTCTCACCTGGATGGGCATGGGGAACCCCACCGCGACCCTAATAGAGGATAAAGCGGAAGATAATGGATGGATGAATGAATCGCTTACTATGGGGTCTACCTGCTGGGACTTCAAATGGAATCAGCCATGTTTTCGGATCTTTGTGTATTTTGGGGAAGCAATAGAATTGTCTGTTGGGTGAAACATCTGAGCCCATCAGAAATTTAAAGAGTTTAATGGATATCAGGCGGCACGGTGGATTAGTGGTTGGCACGTTCTCCTCTCAGCACTAGGGATTCCCGGTTCGAATCCCCATCTGGGTGGAGTTTCCATGTTCTCCCCGTGTCTGCGTGGGTTTCCTCCGGGTTCTCCGGTTTCCTCCCACAGTGCAAAAACATGCATCAAGTCAATTGAGTTCTCCAAATTGCCCCATGGGTGTAGCGCCTGAGATGTTCTCCCCTGGATGGTCATGGGGAACCCCACCGCGACTCTAATAGAGGATAAAGCGGGAGATAATGAATGAATGAATATACTCACACATAATGTGCCTGTCTGCATTTTGACCTTTGGCCTCATGGGGCGCTGTAGTCCCATGAGGACTGACACCTGCTGACAGGTATTTAAGGGCTGATTGCAGGAGTGTTGGTGCATGGTTGCTGGATGGTTTGTTGGAGCTGCAGGTTCACGCTGGTCGGTCGGTGAGTTTTGTTTTCTGAAGCTGATGTTTTCTATAAAGTCTGCTTTCTTTATTGGGTTTAATGCAGTTGTTGTTGTGATGATGTTTAAAACGTCCTGCCGTTTGTCTGAATGTTAAAATGAGACCTTATATCCAGCATTTCACTGTTTATCATTTCTGTCGTGTCTTCCCTTCATCTTAATAAAGACTTCAGAAATAACTCTGTCTTTTATAAATATATCTTTTCGGTTTCTGTTTGGAAAATTGTCTGTTTGTGAGACGTGTTTAATGAATATTTCTGTATAATAAAACAGGAGTAAAGGATTCATTCATTCATTATCTCCCGCTTTATCCTCTATTAGGGTCGCGGTGGGGTTCCCATGCCCATCCAGGGGAGAACGTTTCGGGCGCTGGGCAGATACACCCAGGACAGGGTGCCAATCTATCGCTGGGCACACAATCACTCACACAGACACACTCTATATGGGGCAATTTTGGAGAACTCAATTGGCTTGATCCATGTTTTTGGACTGTGGGAGGAAACCGGAGAACCCGGAGGAAACCCACACAGACACGGGGAGAATGTGGAAACCACCCAGATTGGGATTCGAACTGGGAATCCCTAGTGCTGAGAGGAGAACATGCCAAACCACTAAGCCACCGTGCCGCCCTGCATATTAACATCCATCCATTATCTTCAGCTTTATCCTCTATTGGGGGGGGGGGGGCTTCTCCATGCCCATCCAGGGGAGAACGTTTCGGGCGCTGGGCAGATACACCCAGGACAGGGCGCCAATCTATCGCTGGGCACACACTCTCTCACACAGACACACTCTATATGGGGCAATTTGGAGAACTCAATTGGCTTGATCCATGTTTTTGGACTGTGGGAGGAAACCGGAGAACCCGGAGGAAACCCACGCAGACACGGGGAGAATATGGAAACTCCACCCAGATGGGGATTCGATCCGGGAATCCCTAGAGCTGAGAGGAGAACATGCCAACTACTAAGCCACCGTGCCGCCAGGAGTAAAGGATTTAATTTAATAAATGTATTTAATTTAATAAATAAATTTAAATGAGGTTTCTCTGACGCTGGTTTTGGGTTTAAGTGTTCTTAAAGGTGAAGTTGTTGCTGTGTTTTTTTAATTTTTTTTATTATTGTATTAATTTTTTAATTGGATTTTATTCTGGTATTCTTCCATCAGACAGATGATTCTTTCATCCCTCACTTGATTGCTCAGTCCCAACATCTGACTCAGTCTGTTTTTCTATATGTTAAATCATTCATTCATTATCTCCCGCTTCATCCTCTATTAGGGTTGCGGTGGGGTTCCCCATGCCCATCCAGGGGAGAACGTTTTGGGCGCTGGGCAGATACACCCAGGACGGGGCGCCAATCTATCACTGGGCACACACTCACTCACACATACTCTATATGGGGCAATTTAGAGAACTCAAATAACTTGATCCATGTTTTTGGACTGTGGGAGGAAACCGGAGAACCCGGAGGAAACCCACGCGGACACGGGGAGAACATGGAAACTCCACCCAGATGGGGATTCGAACCGGGAATCCCTAGTGCTGAGAGGAGAACGTGCTCACCACTAAGCCACCTTATGTTAAAACATTTATTTAAATTTCTTTATGCCGTTCTTTTATTCGATGCCGGAATCTTTGCTCTCTTATAGTAAAAAGTGTACTGAAGGGAAAAATAATGAGCATTATTACGCATTTTAATATTTACAAGTAGTAAAATTTAGATCAAAGCGTTATTCATTTATTTCAGGCATTAATATTGCTTAAGTTCTGAAGTTTAATGGCAGTATTGTTCTCTAATCAGACCCACGTGAGAATGTATCTCTGTGTCAAGGTCAGGATGTACAGAAGGGAGTCACCGGCAGGGAACAGTATTATACGGGTCAGTTGACTGCAAACGTTCTGATAACAAGAAGCATCATTATGTTACACTAAGCAGAATAAGTTCTGCTCGGACGGGGGGGCCCACAGGTGGTCGATCTGAGATGGAAGAGCAGCAAAGGTGGGGGCCTGTGCAGAGGAGTATATGAGGATGGAGTCAGAGGTCGGAGAACAGGCAGATCGCGCACGGGTTGTTGACTGCGCTCTTCTCCCCAGATTTCTGTTGTATTATTTATTCATTAATTATCTCCCGCTTTATCCTCTATTAGGGTCGCGGTGGGGTTCCCCATGTCCATCCAGGGGAGAACGTCTCGGGCGCTGGGCAGATAGACCCAGGACAGGGCGCCAATCCATCGCTGGGCACACACTCACTCACACACACACACTCTATATGGGGCAATTTAGAGAACTCAATTAAATTGATCCATGTTTTTGGACTGTGGGAGGAAACCGGAGAACCCGGAGGAAACCCACACGGACACGGGGAGAACATGGAAACTCCACCCAGATGGGGATTCGAACCGGGAATCCCTAGTGCTGAGAGGAGAACATGCCAACCACTAAGCCACCGTACTGCGAATATTAAAATTCATTCATTCATTCATTATCTTCCGCTTTATTTTCTATTAGGGTCGCGGGGGGGTTCCCCATGCCCATCCAGGGGAGAACGTCTCGGGCGCTGGGCAGATAGACCCAGGACAGGGCGCCAATCCATCGCTGGGCACACACTCATTTTGGTTAAATGCATTATGGTTTTTATCTAATTCCTTATAACATAAGGAAGATCAGACCCTTTCTGACTGAACATGCTACCCAACTGCTTGTTCAAGCCCTAGTCTTATCCCGGCTTGATTATTGTAATGCACTTCTTGCCGGTATCCCAAATTCCACCATCAGACCTCTTCAATTAATTCAAAACTCTGCAGCCCGACTCGTGTTTAACCAGCCCAAGCGAACTCATGTCCCTCCATTACTCACTTCCCTCCATTGGCTTCCTGTAGCTGCTCGCATTCAATACAAGTCGCTAACTCTGGCATACAGAACCATTTCTGGATCTTCCCCCTCTTACCTTCACTCTATCTTTTCAAAATACACTCCGACTCGTTCACTTCGCTCCAGTGATGATTGTCGCCTGGCGATTCCACCTCACCGAGGAACTCATTCTCACTCTGTGGCGTTCTCCACTGCAAAATGGTGGAACGATCTTCCCAACTCTGTCCGTAAGGCAGAATCTTTAAACAGTTTTAAGAAACTACTTAAGACGCATCTATTTACCAAATACCTGTTATAAAAAAAAAAAAAAAAAAAAAAAAAAAAAAGGGGGGGGGGGGCGCAGCTTCGAATAACAATCAGGTTTGATGAATTTACAGTATAGTTGGTTTTCTCCATGGCTTCTGACTGTGATGTTCTCATTTGTAAGTCGCTTTGGATAAAAGCGTCTGCTAAATGACTAAATGTAAATGTAAATGTAAATCTAATAGAAAATTTTCTAATAGACATTTCTGTTTTTTTTTTCTTTTCTGTCTTGAATTGAAATGCTTGATGTTTAATGATTGGTTTTAGGTTTTATGAATTTTCTTTACCATTTCTCATACCTCACCAGTAGGTGGTGCTCTACCAACACTAAAGCATTCATTCATTATCTCCCGCTTTATCCTCTATTAGGGTCGCGGGGGGGTTCCCCATGCCCATCCAGGGGAGAACATCTCGGGCGCTGGGCAGATACACCCAGGACAGGGCGCCAATCCATCGCTGGACACACACTCACTCACACAGACACACTATATGGGGCAATTTAGAGAACTCAATTAACTTGATCCATGTTTTTGGACTGTGGGAGGAAACCGGAGAACCCAGAGGAAACCCACGCAGACACGGGGAGAACATGGAAACTCCACCCAGATGGGGATTCGAACCGGGAATCCCTAGTGCTGAGAGGAGAACATGCTAACCACTAAGCCACCGTGCCCAAATCTAAAGCAGTTTTCTGTAAATCTATTTTAGCTTTTTTTTTTTTTTTTTTGATTGTCAGGTTTCAATTTTAAGGATTTGTTTAATTCTTTTCACGTTCTACATTTCTCTCCGAACGTTTCTCGTTCAAGGTGTCTATTTGTAAAATTTCATTTTTTTTTCTCAATTGGGTTAAATAATCATGTCTCCTTCTTTGGTAGTTCATCCATTATCTCCCGCTTTATCCTCTATTAGGGTCGCGGTGGGGTTCCCCATGCCCATCCAGGGGAGAACGTCTCGGGCACTGGGCAGATACACCCAGGACAGGACGCCAATCCATTGCTGGGCACACACTCACTCACACAGACACACTCTATATGGGGCAATTTGGGGAATTCAATTGACTTGATCCATGTTTTTGGACTGTGGGATGAAACCAGAGAACCCGGAGGAAACCCACGTGGACATGGGGAGAACATGGAAACTCCACCCAGATGGGGATTCGAACCGGGAATCCCTAGTGCTGAGAGGAGAACGTGCTAACCACTAAGCCACCGTGCCGCCAAATAAATTATTTATTATTAAATTATTATCTTTTGCTTTATCCTCAGTTAGGGTCGCAGGGGGGTTCCCCATGCCCATCCAGGGGAGAACATTTCGGGCGCTGGGTAGATACACCCAGGACAGGGCGCCAATCTACCGCCTATGGCACCTGTGACAGTATTTTTACCCTTTGTACCTTTTATTCTTGAGTAGTTGGTGTCCCTACACCAATTTTTATTAAATTATACCTTTTGGATTTTATCCCGGTGTTTGTCCCTACACCAATTTTTATTAAATTATACCTTTTGGATTTTATCCCGGTGTTTGTTGAACTCTCCTTCCGCGTGAAACCACGGTACGGCGCTACACAACGTCCCCGTGTAGGTCGTAATTCCGTGGGAGCGTTCCTCGGACCCACGCACGCATTCTTCCCCGCGTGGTCGGTACCCGGGAGCGCTCACTAGGCGCGAGCGGCTGAACGCAGCAACTCCGCGTTAGCCGCCCTCCTCCCGGGGAAAAACGGACAATGGTAACAAATACAAAGGGTACAAGTACAAAGGGTAAAAATAAAATTCAATCAGACAGATTTTAATACATTCAATTACGTTCATTCATGCAGCCAGACCGCATAAAATAATGCAATGAGAAGTAAGAAATATGAAAGTGTAAAGAGGTGGATTTTAAGCCGGGATTTTAAGGTAGATAGACACTCAATATTTAGAATTTGGATAGGGATGATGTTCCAGAAAGATGAGGCAGAGTGGCTCATCATGCTCCCACAATGGACAAGTGGACAGTGAGCTGGCCGGCTGAAGAGGATTTGAGGGTGCGAGCAGAAATATTTGTTTTAAGTAGATCTGAGATATATGATGGGATGAGACTATGTAGAGCTTTAAATGTCATTTGTAATATTTTAAACTGAATACGGTGGTTGACCGGGACCTGGAGATGATCTATCCATCCATTATCTTCCACTTTATCCTCTACTAGGGTCGGAGGTTCCCCTTGCCCGTCCAGTGGAGAACGTTTCAGGCGCTGGGCAGATACACCCAGGACAGGACGCCAATCCATCACTGGGCACACACTCACACACACACACTATTATTACAAGTATTTTCAGTTTGAATAACTTTTTTCAGGATTTGTTTTACATTTAAATGTTTTTTTTAAGGTAAATCAAGTTTTAAAATGGTTGTTGCCATTGGTTGCCTAAGCAATTGGCCCTGAAGAAATGATTTCATTGCTGTTGGATTAACCCTCGTTTTTACATTTTCGACAAGACCAGCATGTATTTTAATGAGACAAAGATATAACAGCAGACCACCAGAGGTAGGTTTGCATGGTAACCAGGCCTGGACTGGGACAAAATATCGGCCCTGGCACTTTTGGCTCAGTATATCCCCAAATAACATCAACATTCATTCATTCATTCATTATCTTTCGCTTTATCCTCTATTAGGGTTGCAGTGGGGTTCCCCATGCCCATCCAGGGGAGAACGTCTCGGGCACTGGGCAGATACACCCAGGACAGGGCGCCAATCCATCGCTGGATGCATCATGCATAAAGGTTTGTGTGTATTTGAAGCTGTAGAATAAATATGTAAAAAGTAAAAAAGAGAGTATAAAACACCTGAAATATGTCCAAACTACTTTTATTTTTCAAGATTTTTTTTTAAATCCAAGTATAATGGCACATAGTGGAACATTTCCAACAACTTTAGAACTTTGAGAGTGGTAGTTGTCGTAACAATAAACTTAAAGTAACTGATTGTCAGATTGTGTTCAGTTGATGTTAAGGTCGAGTTACAGAGCGCTCCTGCAAACTGTCTTCAGTTCGTTTCAGAATTTAACACAAAAGTTTAGGTAAAGGAAATGTCTTAACTCTAAAATAAAAAACTTTTTACTGAGATATAATGTTTCTTTAAATATGTAGAAGTGTTGGGGCGAGCTACTTGTAAAATGTAGTGAGTTAAGCGATTAGTTAGTCGACACTAAATCAAATTTCACGCCACAAAAGCTCCACCCAGAAATATAGCAAATTAAGTTACACAAAGTACCTTAACTACTCCGAAGCTACTTCACGTTGTATCAGCCTGATGTCAGATCAGTGCAAAATGACGTCAGACACACTGATTAAATCCTTTATTAAAGAAGCGCCAATGGTCTAACACAAAAACAAAATCTATGTATAATTCAGTCTGAATAACTGCAGCTTACTGTAGATGTTTCTATTCTATGAGCTGTGTGATGTCATCGTCTCGCCGGCTGGCAAAGTTAAGGAATATAAAAGTTAAGTTAAAAATAAAAGTTAAAGAATAAGTTTCTGCCACAGTCCTACTTAATGAATTGCTGTGGATGTTGCATATCGCGTTAAAAGTGTTAGTTTGGAAGGAATGCAGGTTAGTAAAAATCATTCATTCATTTATTCATTATCTCCCGCTTTATCCTCTATTAGGGTCGCGGTGGGGTTCCCCATGCCCATCCAGGGGAGAACATCTCGGGCGCTGGGCAGATAGACCAAGGACATCGCTGGGCTAGTAAAAATTAATAATTTGTAAATTCCTTAAGCAATTTATATTCTGCTTTAGAGAGAACATACTTATTGTTAATCAGGTTTCTGTACATTTCAAATTATTGGTTTACAGTGTTCTCTCACCTCGTGGTGGTTATGCCCCAGAGACACACCATCCCCTTGGGGTTTAAGGGAAAAATGCTTAAAGTAACATATATACATTTTATTAGTTTATTACTTTTTTTTAAAAGATTTGTAAAACTTTCTACACTCTTAAATCTATGAAATTTGTATATATTAGTATATTATACTATACTTATTAGTATATATAGTTTAGTGGCTTAGTGGCTAGCAGATTCGCCTCTCAGCGCTAGGGATTCCCGGTTCGAATCCCCATCTGGGTGGAGTTTCCATGTTCTCCCCGTGTCTGCGTGGGTTTCCTCCGGGTTCTCCGGTTTCCTCCCACAGTCCAAAAACATGGATCAAGTTAATTGAGTTCTCTAAATTGCCCCATATAGAGTGTGTATGAGTGTGTGAGTGTGTACCCAGCGATGGATTGGCGCCCTGTCCTGGGTGTATCTGCCCAGCGCCCGAGACGTTCTCCCCTGGATGGGCATGGGGAACCTCACCGCGACCCTAATAGAGGATAAAGCGGGAGATAATGAATGAATGAATGAGTATATATAGTATAGTGCAGTGTGTGTGTGTGTATATATATATATATATATATATATATATATATATATATATATATATATATATATATATATATATATATATATATATATATATATATATATATGGTAATAAACTAATAAAATGTATATAATGCTGTTACTTTAAGCATTTTCTTAATACTTTAAGGGGATGGGGTGTCTCTGGGGCGTAACCACCACGAGGTGAGGGAACACTGTAAACCAATTAACTGTATCAATAAAGTATCAATAATTGACTGAGTACTTAAGGGGAATTTACGAACACTTTTTTATTTCATTAACACTTAAAATGGTAAAGAATGGTTTAAATGATAGGTTTGCGCATGTTATGTGTCTGTAATATTCTACCAGGTCAGTACAATTTTCATAATTTAAAAAGTATTACAAGTACGACTTTCAGGATTTACACACATTCAAATTGGAACATGATTACGACTTTAAGGATTTACGCACGTACGAATCGAAGTATTACAAGTATACTTGTAATTTTCAAGGTTTACGAACGTACAAATCGAAAAATTTCAAGTCACTTTTACGTACGTACGAATAAAAAATAACAAGTAAATTCCTAAAAAAAAATTTTTTATCTTGCTATAATGGCATATAATAGAACATTTCCAACTACTTTAGAACTTTGAGAGTGGTAGTTGTCATAACAATAAACTTGAAGTAACTGACTTTGTCAGATCATCTGTGTTCAGTTGACGTTAAGGTTGAGTTACAGAGCACTCCTGCAAATTATCTTCAGATCGTTTAAGAACTTAACACAAAAGTTTAGGTAAAGCTAATTCAGTCTGAATAACTGCAGCTTACTGATGAAAACACCTACATGTACCGTATAGACCTTTTCATTCTATGAGCTGTGTGATGTCATAGTCTCGCCGGCTGGGAAAAAACTTCCGCCACAGTCCTTTTTTTTTATCATATTAAAAGTATTAGTTTGGTTTAATAAATATCACGACGTGGTCACCATATTTTGTAGGACTTGTGTATATTAATATCCATCCATCATCTTCCACTAGGGTCGCGGGGGGGAGGGGGGGTTCCCCATGCCCATCCAGGGGAGAACGTTTCGGGCGATACACCCAGGACAGGGCGCCAATCTATCTCTGGGCACACACTCACTCACACATACACACTCTATATGGGGCAATTTGAAGAACTCAATTGAATCCAAGTTTTTGGACTGTGGGAGGAAACTGGAGAACCGGAGGAAAGTATATTTAACAGCGAAATGTAGTATAACACTTTGAATACTATTATTTATTTATATAATAAATTAAAGACTATTATAGATAAAAGTATGATAATAAAAACTGAGATACATGGACTGTATTTACAACAGAGACACAATGGCTAATCATAATCCAATCTTTAATAGAAATTAAACAAAATTGGGTTAGATTAACTTGTAAAACTCGTAGCTACTGCAAAATAAATGCTTATGAATGTAAGCCATGATTGAAAGGCACATTTTTTTTGCACAAAAAAATTTAATTGATGCTTAAGAGGTTAATAAACGTCATTAAAAACAAAAAAGGAAAAACATCTCCAGCATTTACTCTATTAAATATTACTATGTTTTCCTATTTCTGTTCACAGTGTTTTATTATATATTAATGATAAGTATATAAGTCTGTTTGTTGCATCAGTTTAGATTACGATGATTGTTTCTCTGAAGCTGAAGTTGCATTAGCTTTTTTCTTTGTCTACATTTCAAGTCATGTCCCTAAACAAGAGGTCCAGCCAAATGAAGAGAGAAAGCAGGCTGCAAGATACGAGAGCTAAAATTCCAGGTCAAAGAAAGCTGCTGGAAGATTCAGAACTTTCTCACCTTTGTCTCATATTTTCAAAATTGTCTTTGATTGAGAGTTCCGTTCAGGAACCACAGTGCGACGGAGATCAAAATAAATTAGGTTTCCAAACGGATGCTTTTAGGAACTGGAGGTCAAGTCAAAACATGGGGAACGCAAGGTTGGAAGAAGATGAAGATGAAAATCCAAATATGGAATTAAAACTGGAAAGCTCCAGCCAAATGAGGAGGGAAAGCAGGCTACAAGATACGAGAGATACAATTCCAGATCGAGGAAAAGTGCAGGAAGATTCAGAAATAATTTTTCTCTTTTGTCTCGCATTTTCGAACTTGCCTCTGAACGAAAGCTCTGTTCAGGAGACACAGGGTAGCGGAAATCAAAATCCAGAAAAATTTGAAAATTCGGTAAATGTACAAGAGAATGGGTTGGAAGAAGATGAAGATAAAAATCCAAGTATGGAAAGACAATGGGAGAAGACACCGAAGAACTCTTCTCAGAACCAGATCTCGGACTTAAAGAAGAGGAATAAAGGGTTTGAAGATAATGATGAAAGTCTAACGGTAAATGAAAATGATGAAGATAAAATTCCTAACGAAACACAGCTGATCTCTCGGAATCAGAGCTCAAATGATGAAGAACATGATGAAATTCCAAATAACCAGACCCAGCTGATTTCTCTGAACCAGAGTTCAGACAATGAAAATGCTAAAATTCCAAATACAGAGAGAACACTGGAGCAGACACAGAGGAACTGCTCGCTGTACCAGAACTCAGAAGATGATTATAATGAAATTCCAAGTAAAAAAACACAACTGATCTCCTCTCTGACCCAGACCCCAAATGATGAAGAATGTGATGAAATTCCAAATAACCAAACCCAGCTGATTTCTCTGAACCAGAGGTCAGACAATGAAGATGAAGATGATCGTAATGAAATTCCAAGTAACGAAACACAGCTGATCTCCTCTCGGTACCAGAGCTCAAATGTTGAACGTAATGAAATTTCAAATAACGAAACCCAGCTGAATTCTCTGTACCAGAGCTCAGACAATGAAGATGCTAAAATTCCAAATAACGAAACACAACTGATCTCCTCTCTGACCGAGAGCTCAAATGAAGACCGTAATGAAATTCCAAATAACGAAACCCAGCTGAATTCTCTGTACCAGAGCTCAGACAATGAAGATGCTAAAATTCCAAATAACGAGAGAACACTGGAGCAGACACAGAGGAACCCCTCGCTGTACCAGAACTCAGAAGATGAAGATAATTCTAATGAAATTCCAAGTAACGAAACACAACTGATCTCCTCTCTGACCCAGAGCTCAAATGAAGACCGTAATGAAATTTCATATAACGAAACCCAGCTGATTTCTCTGTACCAGAGTTCAGACAATGAAGATGCTAGAAGTCCAAATACCGAGAGAACACTGGAGCAGACACAGAGGAACTCCTCTTTGTACTGGAACTCAGAAGATTATTATAATGAAATTCCAAGTAATGAAACACAACGGATCTCTCTGACCCAGACCCCAAATGATGAAGAACGTGATGAAATTTCAACTAACCAAACCCAGCTGATTTCTCTGTACCAGAGCTTAAACAATGAAGATAAAGATGCTAAAATTCCAAATACAGAGAGAACACTGGAGCAGACACAGAGGAACTCCTCTCTGTACTGGAACTCCGAAGATGAAGATGATGATTGTAAAATCCCAACTAACAATAGTACACTGGAGGAGACCCCAATGGATTTCTCTCTGTACCAGACTTCAGACAATAAAGATGATTATGAAAATCCAACCAACGAGAACACACTGGAGCAGACACAGAAGAACTCCTCTCTGTACCAGAGCTCAGAAAATGAAGGTGATGCTAATATTCCAAACAACAAAACAACACTGGAGGAGACATCAATTGACTCCTCTCTGTACCAGAGCTCAGATGATGATGGTGCTAAAAATCCAAAGAACAAAACACTGGAGGAGACACCAATAGACTCCTCTCTGTACCAGAGCTCAGATGATGAGGATTATAATGAAATTCCAACTAAGCAAAAAAAGTCAAACACAGACAGAGAGCAAACACAGACGATCTCCTCTCAGAACCAGAGCTCAGACGATAAAGATGATGCCAAAATTCCAACTGACAAGAGTTCACTGGAGGAGACACCAATGGACTTCTCCCTGTACCAAAGTTCAGATGATAGAAATGATGATGCCAAAATTCCAACTAACCAGATTACACTGGAGGAGACACCAATGGACTGCTCTCCATACCAGAACTCAGATGATAAAGAAGATGATTATGAAATTGCAACTAATGAGAGAACACTGGAGCAGACACAGAAGAACTCCTCTCTGAACCAGAGCTCAGGAAATGAACACGATGATGAAATTCCAACTAACGAAACACAGCTGATCTCCACTCTGAACCAGAGCTCAAATGATGTGGTACGTCATGATGAAATTCCAACTAACGAAACCCAGCTGATCTCCTCTCTGTACCAGAGCTCAGGAAATGAACACGATGATGAAATTCCAACTAACGAAACACAGCCGATCTCTCTGAACCAGAGCTCAAATAATGAACGTGATGATGAAATTCCCACTAACGAAACCCAGCTTATCTCTTCTCTAAACCAGAGCTCAAATAATGAGGAACATCATGATGAAATTCCAACTAACAAAACCCAGCTTATCTCTTCTCTAAACCAGAGCTCAAATAATGAGGAACGTCATGATGAAATCCCAACTAACGAAACCCAGCTGATCTCTCTGAACCAGAGCTCAAATAATGAGGAACGTTATGATGAAATTCCAACTACCAAAACACAGCTGATCTCCTCTCTAAACCAGAGCTCAGATACTAAAAAAGGTGATGATGAAATTCCATCTCCTGAAACACAGATGATCTCCTCTCTCAACCAGAGCTCAAATGATGAGGAACGTCATGATGGAATTCCAACTAACGAAACCCAGCTGATCTCCTCTCTAAACCAAAGCTCAGATACTAAAAAAGGTGATGATGAAATTCCATCTCCTGAAACACAGATGATCTCCTCTCTCAACCAGAGCTCAAATGATGAGGAACGTCATGATGGAATTCCAACTAACGAAACCCAGCTGATCTCTCTGAACCAGAGCTCAGATACTAAAGAAGGTGATGATGAAATTCCATCTCCTGAAACACAGAGCTCAAACCAAGGAAGAGATGGTTGGATAAAGATACAGGTGAAAATTCAAGGAAAAAAACAGAGAAGACGCAAAAGACGCTTCTCTAGAACATGGAACAGGAGAAGGCGGGGAGGATTTAAAAATGATACAGATGAAATTCCAACTACGAGAAGAACACTGGATGAGACTCAGCTGAACAACGTTCAGAACCAGAGCTCAGACTTAGGACAGAGGAATAAAGGGTTAGAAGATAATGATGACGAAATTCCAACTAACGAAACACAGCTGAACTTCTCTCTGAACCAGAGCTCAAATAATGATGAAAGGGATGATGAAATTCCAACTAATGATGCACAGCTGAACGACTCTCAGAACCAGAGCTCAGATCATGAAGGTAATGATAAAATTCCAACTAACGAAACACAGCTGATCTCTCAGAACCAGAGCTCAGACCAAGGAAGAGATGGTTGGATAAAGATACAGGTGAAAATTCAAGGAACTAAACAAAGAAGACGCAATAGACGCTTCTCTGGAACATGCATCAGGAGGAGAACGAGAGGGTTTAAAAACGATGAAATTCCAACTATAAGAAGAACACTGGATGAGACTCAGCTGAACAACATTCAGAACCAGAGCTCGGACTTAGGACAGAGGAATAAAGGGTTAGAAGATAATGATGATAAAATTCCAACAACTGAAACCCAGCTGATCTCTCTGAACCAGAGCTCAAATTGTGATGAAAGGGATGATGAAATTCCACCTAATAAAACACAGCTGAACATCTCTATGGACCATAGCTTAGATGTTAAAGAAGGTGATCATGAAATTCCAACTAATGAAACCCAGCTGATCTCCTCTCTGAACCAGAGCTCAGATGCTAAAGAAGGTGATCATGAAATTCCAACTAACGAAACCCAGCTGATCTCCTCTCTGAACCAGAGCTCAGATGCTAAAGAAGGTGATCATGAAATTCCAACTAACGAAACCCAGCTGATCTCCTCTCTGAACCAGAGCTCAGATGCTAAAGAAGGTCATCATGAAATTCCAACTAACGAAACCCAGCTGATCTCCTCTCTGAACCAGAGCTTAGATGCTAAAGAAGTGATGATAAAATTCCATCTCCTAAAACCCAGCTGATATCTCTGAACCAGCGCTCAGACCGAGGAAGAGATGGTTGGATAAAGATACAGATGAAAATTCAAGGAAAAAAACAGAGAAGACGCAAAAGACGCTTCTCTAGAACATGGAACAGGAGAAGGAAGAGAGGAACACTGGATGAGACCAAGTTGAACAACTTTCTGAACCAGAGCTCATATGCTAAAGGTGTTGTTGAAATTCCAAATACATGAACACAGCTGATCTCTCTGAACCAGAGCTCAAATGATGAGGAACGTGATGAAATTCCATTTCCTGAAACCCAGCTGATCTCTCTGAACCAGCACTCAGACCAAGGAAGAGATGGTTGGATAAAGATACAGGTGAAAATTCAAGGGAAAAAAAACTGAAGACGCAATAGACGCTTCTCTAGAACATGGATCAGGAGGAGAAAGAGATGAGGAGGAAATTCCAACTACGAGAAGAACACTGGATGAGCCTCAGCTGAACAACGTTCAGAACCAGAGTTCAGACTTGGGACAGAGGAATAAAGGGTTGGAAGATGATGATAATGAAATTCCAACAACTGAAACCCAGCTGATCTCCTTCCTCTTCCTCTCTGAACCAGAGCTCAAACCAAGAACGAGATGGTTGGATAAAGATGAAAATCCAAGGGACGAAAACCGAGTAGACACAATCGACTCTTCTCTGTAACATGGATCAGGCCCATGGAAAAGAAAAAGAGGGTAAACATGAGATAAAAAAGAAAACCCATCGCTGCACCAGAGCTTTGAACCTGAATAAATCCAGAAAAGACAGGATGTGGAAGACCAACATGTCTGAGGATCGGTGAGAACCCCTTAAACAAAACGGCTTGAGGTCGTTGAAACAGTAGACAATTAAGAAGCTGGTCCTGTCTAAAGAGAGGGTGGAGGATAGTTCATTCATTCATTCATTCATTATCTTCCGCTTTATCCTCTATTAGGGTCACGGGGGGGTTCCCCATGCCCAACCAGGGAAGAATGTTTCGGGCGCTGGGCAGATACACCCAGGACAGGGCGCCAATCTATCGCTGGGCACACACTCACTCACACAGAAACACACACACTCTATATGGAACCTTGATCCATGTTTTTGGACTGTGGGAGGAAACCGGAGAACCCGGAGGAAACCCACGTGGACACGGGGAGAACATGGAAACTCCACCCAGATGGGGATTCGAACCGGGAATCCCTAGTCCCTAGTGGTGGAGGATAGTATTATAATAATAATAGTTTTTTTTTTTTTCTCTCTACTCTTTCAGGACTCGTCTCTGACCGAGAGCTCTAGAGAAGTGAAGAGCAGAGGCTGCAAGATACGACGGATGAAATATCAGGTAAATGAAAACCGATGGGAAATTCAAACTTAACAACTTCTCTCCCTTGTATTTCCTTTCAAGGTTTGTCTCTGACTGAAAGTTCCAGCCAAAGGAGTAAGGTAAGTACACTGGTGGATTACAGAATGTTTAGAACGTTTTTTTCAGAACTTGAGCTTAGGTTTACAAGATGAAGAGCAAGAAAAAAAATCCAGCAAGGAAAAGTGATTTCATTCATTCATTCATTTATTCATTATCTCCCGCTTTATCTTCTATTAGGGTCGCGGGGGGGTTCCCCATGCCCATCCAGAGGAGAACGTCTCGGGCGCTGGGCAGATAGACCCAGGACAGGGCGCCAATCCATCGCTGGGCACACACACACTCACTCACACAAACACACTCTATATGGGGCAATTTTGAGAATTCAATTGACTTGATCCATGTTTTTGGACTGTGGGAGGAAACCGGAGAACCCGGAGAAAACCCACGCAGACACTGGGAGAACATGGAAACTCCACCCAGATGGGGATTCGCACCGGGAATCACTAGCGCTGAGAGGAGAACGTGCTAAACCACTAAGCCACCGTGCCGCCAAAAGTGATTTAATTTTTTTCATTCATTCATTATCTCCCGCTTTATCCTCTATTAGGGTCGCGGTGGGGTTCCCCATGCCCATCCAGGGGAGAACATGTTGGGCGCTGGGCAGATACACCCAGGACAGGGCGCCAATCCATCGCTGGGCACACACTCACACAGACACACTCTATATGGGGCAATTTGGAGTACTCAATTGACTTGATCCATGGTTTTGGACTGTGGGAGGAAACCGGAGAACCCGGAGGAAACCCACGCAGACACAGGGGGAACATGGAAACTCCACCCAGATGGGGATTCAAACCGGGAATCCCTAGTGCTGAGAGTCCTATCCCGGCTTGATTATTGTAATGCGCTACTTGCCGGTATCCCAGCTTCCACAATCAGACCTCTACAACTGATTCAGAACTCTGCAGCCCGACTCGTGTTCAACCCCCAAGAACTCATGTCCCTCCATTACTCACTTCCCTCCATTGGCTCCCTGTAGCTGCTGCATTCAGTACAAGTCACTGACTCTGATCTACAGAACCATTTCTGGATCTTCCCCCTCCTACCTTCACTCTATCTTTTCAAAATACACTCCGACTCGTTCACTTCGCTCCAGTGATGATCGCCTCCTGGTGGTTCCACCTCACCGAGGAGCTCATTCTCACTCCGTGGCGTTCTCCACTGCAAATTGGTGGAACGATCTTCCCAACTCTGTCCGTAAGGCAGAATCACTAAACAGGTTTAAGAAACTACTGAAGACGCATCTCTTTAACAAATACCTGTTGTAGAAAAAAAAAAAAACAGCGAATAACAATCAGGTTTGATGAATTTACAGTATAGTTGTTTTTTTCCATAACTTCTGACTTGTGGTGTTCTCATTTGTAAGTCGCTTTGGATAAAAGCATCTGCTAAATGACTAAATGTAATGTAAATGTAAATGAACATGCCACCCAGCTGTTATTCCAAGCTCTCATCCTATCCCGGCTCAGTTATTGTAATACTTTGCTTGCAGGTCTCTACAACAGATTCAAAACTCTGCAGTGTGTTCAACCAACCAACAAACTCATGTCACTCCACGTCGCCCGGTGCGTCAACATCACCGTGACACTAACTCTCACTCTGTATCGCTCACCACCGATCAATGGTGGAACCATTTTCCCAACTCTATCCGTAAGGCTGAATTAGAAATTAAGCAAATATCATTTTCATAAATAGAATTATTTAAAAAAATGTTAAATAATTATAAAAAATCGCGGCACGCTGGCTTAGTGGTTTAGCATGTTCTCCTCTCAACACTAGGGATTCCCGGTTCGAATCCCCATCTGGGTGGAGTTTCCATGTTCTCCCTGTGTCCGTGTGGGTTTCCTCCGGGTTCTCCGGTTTCCACCCACAGTCCAAAAACATAGATCAAGTCAATTGAATTCTCAAAATTGCCCCATATAGAGTGTGTCTGTGTGAGTATGTGCCCAGTGATGGATTGGCGCCGTGTCCTGGGTCTATCTGCCCAGCGCCCGAGACGTTCTCCCCTGGATGGGCATGGGGAACCCCACCGCCACCCTACTAGAGGATAAAGCGGGAGATGATAATGAATCAATGAATGAAAAAAAAAACGCAGGAAGGATTTTGAACAAATATTAACAATTTTGCTTTCAGTGCAGTTATGAATCAAACCTTGTTTTTTATTATAGTGCGTTTTATAAAAAGAATATGACACTCAAGGTTGTGTATTCATTCATTCATTATCTCCCACTTTATCCTCTATTAGGGTCGCGGTGGGGTTCCCCATGCCCATCCAGGGGAGAACATTTCGGGCGCTGGGCAGATACACCCAGGACAGGGCGCCAATCCATCGCTGGGCACACACTCACACAGACACACTGTATATGGGGCAATTTGGAGTACTCAATTGACTTGATCCATGGTTTTGGACTGTGGGAGGAAACCGGAGAACCCGGAGGAAACCCACACGGACACAGGGAGAACATGGAAACTCCACCCAGATGGGGATTCGAACCGGGAATCCCTAGCGCTGAGAGGAGAACATGCCAACCACTAAGCCACCGTGCAGCCGCTTTTTTTTTTCCCCTTAAAAACACTTTAATTAGTTCAATTAAGAATCCATTTTCCATTTCCATTGAAGTTGATGCTGAAACTCGAGTTTTACTTCTGTAATAAGTTTTAATTGAAAATGTCCACTGATCAGAAATACTCTCCAATCAGAGGGCGTGAATACGCTGACCTGACCTGCGCCTAGATGTCGCCAACTCCTACATCCTGTCCTTGCTGAATTAACCAATCAGATTTGAAGACCAACATGTCGGAGGATCGGTGAGAACCACTTGAGAACACACTCACTCACACAGACACACACACACACTATATGGGATCTTGATCCATGTTTTTGGACTGTGGGAGGAAACCGGAGAACCCGGAGGAAACCCACGCAGACACGGGGAGAACATGGAAACTCCACCCAGATGGGGATTCGAACCGGGAATCCCTAGTCCCTAGTGGTGGAGGATAGTATTATAATAATAATATTAGGGGTGAGCTGCAATATTCGCTGATTCGACGATTCGATTCGGAGAACCGTAGTCGACTATGAACCTCATAGTCGAATGTACCATTTTGACCACATGGGGGCGCCCATGGCTGCTGCTAAGCATTAGTTTTTACATGAAATGTCTTTGTTTTCATTATATATATAGCCTTTTGTCAAATAAAATCATCCTAATTTCTAGAAAAAAAAAAAAAAAAAAAAAAAAAGGTTTTCTTTTGTTAGAAAAACAAGTAAAATATAAAAAATAATTCTTTTTAAACTATGCCCTTAGCGCCATCTTGTGGTGAAATTTTAACTGATTCGACTATCAGTCGACTATAGGGAAAATCTGACGAATCAGATTCGACTATGAAAATCTTTAGATGAATACAGCCCTAAATAAATTTTTTTTTTCTCTCTACTCTTTCAGGACTCGTCTCTGACCGAGAGCTCTAGAGAAGTGAGGAGGAAGAGCAGAGGCTGCAAGATACGACGGCTGAAATATCAGGTAAATGAAAACCGATGGGAAATTCAAAATGAACAACTTCTCTCCCTTGTATTTCCTTTCAAGGTTTGTCTCTGACTGAAAGTTCCAGCCAAAGGAGTAAGGTAAGTACACTGGTGGATGCGGTAGCTCAGTGGTCAGGGCATTGGGTTATCAATCTGAAGGTTGGGGGTTCAAATCCCAGCTCCACTGAAGTTACCAATGTGGGTCCTTGAGCAAGACCCTTAACCCTCATTGCTCCAGGGATGTTGTGATGAACCCTGTGCTCACCTTGTAAGTCGCTTTGGATAAAAGCGTCCAATAAACGACCAAATGTAATGGAAATGTGTATGGTGGATTACAGAACGTTTAGAACATTTTTTCAGAACTCGAGCTTAGTCAACACGACGAAGAGCAAGAAAAAAATCCAGCAAGGAAAAGTTAAGGTTGGCTTAGTAGTTAGCACGTTCACCTCTCAGCACTAGGGATTCCCAGTTCGAATCCCTATCTGGGTGGAGTTTCCATGTCCTCCCCGTGTCCGCGTGGGTTTCCTCCGGGTTCTCCGGTTTCCTCCCACAGTCCAAAAACATGGATCAAGTCAATTGAATTCTCCAAATTGCCCCATATAAATTGTGTCTGTGTGTGAGTGTGTGCCCAACGATGGATTGGCGCCCCGTCCTGGGTCTATCTGCCCGGCGCCCGAGACGTTCTCCCCTGGATGGGCATGGGGAAACCCCCCCCCCCCGCGACCCTAATAGAGGATAAAGCAGGAGATAATGAATGAATGAATAAAATAGTGTGTAAATAAATCCTAATTAAATCCTAATTATTTGTTCAAAATCCTTCCCTGTTTTTTTTTTTTTTTTGTCTTAAAAAACATTTTAATTAAGAATCCCTTTTCTCTTTCTATTAAAGCTGAAAGTGTATTTCTGTAATAAGTTTTAATTGAAAACGTCCGCTGATCAATAGTGCTCTCCAATCAGAGGGTGTGAATATGTGGACCTAACCTGCACCCACCAATTGGCCTTGAGGTTGCCAACTCAAAACCTGATTGGGTAAAGCGACAGCTTGATTGACATTTATTTAATGCTACCTGGCCGCAAAATTTATTCTGAAGACCATGGGTTGACAATTGAACTCGTGGCAACCATTTATTATTTCATTATCTTCCACTGGAGCCTCTATTAGGGTCAGGGAAACCGTTTCAGACACTGGCCAGATACACCCAGGATAGGATGCCAATCTATTTCTTGGCAACCGATGATGCTGAATTGTGATTAGGTTAATGCTTTAATAAGAAAACATACGCATAAATGCATATACACCCACCTCAGTGGCAGCTGCTAGGCTCTTATTAATACACGCATTGGATTAATAAAGCCAGAGAAACTGCCTGGCTGAATATTAAAATTCATTCATTCATTCATTATCTCCCATTTTATCCTCTATTAGGGTCGCGGTGGGGTTCCTCATGCCCATCCAGGGGAGAACGTCTCGGGCGCTGGGCAGATAGACCCAGGACAGGGCGCCAATCCATCGCTGGGCACACACTCACTCACACAGACACACTCTATATGGGGCAATTTGGAGAACTCAATTGACTTGATCCATGTTTTTGGACTGTGGGAGGAAACCGGAGAACCTGGAAGAAACCCACACGGACACGGGGAGAACATGGAAACTCCACCCAGATGGGGATTCGAACCGGGAATCCCTAGCGCTGAGAGGAGAACATGCTAACCACTAAACCACCGTGCCGCGAATATTAAAATTCATTCATTCATTCATTCTCTCCCGCTTTATCCTCTATTAGGGTCGCGGTGGGGTTCCCCATGCCCATCCAGGGGAGAACGTTTCGGGGCTGGGAAGATAGACCCAGGACAGGGTGCCAATCCATCGCTGGGCACACACTCACCCACTCAAACACTATATGGGGCAATTTGGAGAACTCAATTGACTTGATCCATGTTTTTGGACTGTGGGAGGAAACCGGAGAACCCGGAGGAAACCCACGCAGACACGGGGAGAACATGGAAACTCCACCCAGATGGGGATTCGAACCGGGAATCCCTAGCGCCGAGAGGCGAACGTGCTAACCACTAAGCCACCGTGCCGCGAATATTAAAATGTTATAGTAAAATAATGTTAATATTTAATAAGATCTTGATTTAGAAGCAACGTGGTTGGAGGAGTGAAAAGAACGTGGTGGCGGGTGTTATGTTCCAATAAACGGTCTTAAAAGGTCGGCGGTTTTGTTCCAAAAGAAAAATCATCAAGGGCGGGCAACCACGATTGATGAGAGAGCTCTGAATTCTCAAAGATGCTGCTGTCCTTCTTCTCTGTGGGTGAGTGTGACTGGACCTTCCAAATATGGTGGGAGTCCCCAGTCCCAATTATACATTTAACAAATGTTACTTGCCCCCTAATTTGGGCAGCAACCGAAGCAGGGAGACCCAGACCTCCCTCGCCCCAGCCACCTCCACCAGCTCGACTGGGGGAACCCCGAGGCGTTCCCAGACCAGCTGAGAGATATAATCCCTCCAGCGTGTCCTGGGTCTTCCCCGGGGTCTCCTTCCAGATGGACTTGCCTGGAACACCTCCCTAGGAAGGCGCCCAGGAGGGCATCCTTACCCGATGCCCCAACCACCTCAACTGGCTCCTTTTGCCATTTAAGTGTGACATTTAATACATTAATGAATCATTCTTAACCTTTAAATAATTAACCTTTAAACACATTTGCATGTTTAATTTTCCTTTATTAGAGAACTCAATTGAATTGATCCATGTTTTTGGACTGTGGGAGGAAACCGGAGAACCCGGAGGAAACCCACACGGACACGGGGAGATCATGGAAACTCCACCAAGATGGGGATTCGAACCGGGAATCCCTAGTGCTCAGAGGAGAACATGCCAACCACTAAGCCACCGTGCCACCCTCATCTAAAACATCCATCCATCCATTATCTCCCACTTTATCCTCCATTAGGGTCGTGGGGTGGGGGGGGGTTCCCCATGCCCATCCAGGGGAGAACATTTCGGGCGCTGGGCAGATACACTCCAGGACAGGACGCCAATCTATCGCTGGGCACACACTCCCTCACACAGACACACACTATATGGGGCAATTTGGAGAACTCAATTGACTTGATCCATGTTTTTGGACTGTGGGAGGAAAGTGGAGAACCCGGAGGAAACCCACGCGGACATGGGGAGAACATGGAGACTCCACCCAGATGGGGATTCAAACCGTGTGCTGAGAGGAGAACATGCTAACCACTAAACCACCGTGCTGCCCTTGTTCTGAGACATCCATCCATTCATTCATTCATTATCTTCCGCTTTATCCTCTATTAGGGTCGCGGGGGGGAAGGGGGGTTCTCCATGCCCATCCAGGGGAGAACGTTTCAGGCGCTGGGCAGATAGACCCAGGACAGGACGCCAATCTATCGCTGGACACACACTCACACACACACACTCTATATGGGGAAATTTGGAGAACTCAGGAAGGCGCCCAGGAGGCATCCTTACCCGATGCCCCAACCACCTCAACTGGCTCCTTTTGCCGTGTGACATTTTTAATACATTAATGAATTATTCTTGAATAAATAATTAACCTTTAAACACATTTGCATGTTTAATTTTCCTTTATTACCCCGTGAGTCTGCAGTGGAACCCCTCGCCAAAATTTCAGTACAGAGAGACTGAGCTACATGAGTCTCTTGGGGTCGATCTTCTCGAGGTGGACGAGGGGTTTCAGCTGCTCTGCGAAGCTGCGCATGTCCTCCGAGACGGTGTCCTGTCCCGCCGGCGCCAGCACGCTCAGCTCCACCAGGTAGGACAGAGACAGCGGCTCGATGTTGTCCGGCAGGCTGTGTGAGGCCGCCACGTCCACGCAGTTCCGAACCAGGGCGTGTCGGCTCTTGTCCCCCACCTCCGGCTGACCGAGGTAGCGGAGGTGCCAGGGCAGGGTCGGGTGGGCGAGAGAGCGCCTGGCCCTTAGGATGAAGGGGTTGCCCTGCTGACCTTTCAGGAGATAAACTAGCTCGTGGTCTGAGAAGCTCTCGGGTTCGATGTTGTCGCACAGACCTCGGAGACGATGCAGGAGACTCTCCAGAGACTGGTCCAGAACACTGCCTGCATGGACGCCGAAGAACACGGACATACAAAAATAAATATAATAAAAAAAAAACACAATAAGTAATTTCAGTTGTTTATTTAAGGCGGTTCGAATCCCCATCTGGGTGGAGTTTCCATGTTCTCCCCGTGTCCGCGTGGGTTTCCTCCAGGTTCTCCGCTTTCCTCCCACAGTCCAAAAACATGGATCAAGGTCAATTGAAATCTCCAAATTGCCCCATATAGAGTGTGTCTGTGTGAGTGAGTGTGTGTGCCCAGCGATGGATTGGCGTCCTGTCCTGGGTGTATCTGCCCAGCGCCCGAGACGTTCTCCCCTGGATGGGCATGGGGAACCCCCCCCCCCCCCCCATGACCCTAATAGATGATAAAGTGGAAGATAATGGATGGATGGATGTTTAAGTTTTACAAAAGAGAAAACTTCCAAAAGTTGGGGCAAAGCGGGTTCTTGAACTTGTGGACATGAATAATTTGGTAGAACCTTAAGTCATGACGTCATCTAAAATATCCATCCATCCATTATCTTCCCCTTTATCCTCTATTAGGGTCGTGGGGGGGGGGGGGGGTGTTCCCCATGCCCATCCAGGGGAGAACGTCTCGGGCGCTGGGCAGATAGACCCAGGACAGGATGCCAATCCATCGCTGGACACACACTCACTCACACACACTCTATATGGGGCAATTTGGAGAACTCAATTGACTTGATCCATGTTTTTGGACTGTGGGAGGAAACCGGAGAACCCGGAGGAAACCCACGCGGACACGGGGAGAACAAGGAAACTCCACCCAGATTGGGATTCGAACCGGGAATCCCTAGTGCTGAGTGGAGAACATGCTAAACCACTAAGCCACCGTGCCGCCCTCATTTAAAACATCCATGCATCCATTATCTTCCCCTTTATCTTCTATTAGGGTCGCGGGGGGGTTCCCCATGCCCATTCAGTGGAGAACATTTCGGGCGCTGGGCAGATACACCCAGGACAGGATGCCAATCTATCACTGGGCACACACTCACTCACACACACACACTCTATATGGGGCAATTTTGGAGAACTCAATTGACTTGTTTTTGGACTGTGGGAGGAAACCGGAGAACCCGGAGGAAACCCACGCGGACACGGGGAGATCATGGAAACCACCCAGATGGGGATTCGAACCGGGAATCCCTAGTGCTGAGAGGAGAACATGCTAATCACTAATTCACCGTGCCACCCTCATCTAAAATATCCATCCATCCATAATCTCCCGCTTTATCCTCTATTAGGGTCGCGGTGGGGTTCCCCATGCCCATCCAGGGGAGAACGTCTCGGGCGCTGGGCAGATACACCCAGGACAGGACGCCAATCCATCGCTGGGCACACACTCACTCACACAGACACACTCTATATGGGGCAATTTTGAGAATTCAATTGACTTGATCCATGTTTTTGGACTGTGGGAGGAAACCGGAGAACCCGGAGGAAACCCACGCGGACATGGGGACAACATGGAAACTCCACCCAGATAGGGATTCGAACCAGGAATCCCTAGTGTTGAGAGGAGAACATGCTAAACCACCCTCATCTAAAACACATACATAGAATGATCTTCACGTGTTTCTTTCCTCACCTTGTAAT
>JAFMOC010000712.1:45000-85000 GCA_019802505.1 Corydoras sp. C115
ACCCCACCGCGACCCTAATAGAGGATAAAGTGGGAGATAATGAATGAATGAATAATAGGGCCGCACGGTGGCTTAGTGGTTGGCATGTTCTCCTCTCAGCGCTAGGGATTCCCGGTTCGAATCCCCATCTGGGTGGAGTTTCCATGTTCTCCCCGTGTCTGCGTGGGTTTCCTCCGGGTTCTCCGGTTTCCTCCCACAGTCCAAAAACATGGATCAAGTCAATTCAGTTTTCCAAATTGCCCCATATAGAGTGTGTTTGTGTGAGTGATTGTGTGCCCAGCGATGGATTGGCGCCCTGTCCTGGGTGTATCTGCCCAGCGCCAGAGACGTTCTCCCCTGGATGGGCATGGGGAACCCCACCGCGACCCTAATAGAGGATAAAGCTGAAGATAATGGATGGATGGACACATATATAATATATTATAATATTTTTTATATATTCACAGCAATTTTAAAAGTGATTTTTTTATTTTTATTATCTCATCTCTGTTTTGTGTAACAGATAATGTTCTATAGAAACAGAAATTTCAGAATGTTGAGAAAAAGGAGAAAGAAGGTGGATTTTCTGTTTGTCAACTGAGTGTTGACTTCTGTGCTGAATGAAGACGTGGTTTGTCTTCAGTTTGCTTTTGAAGACACATAGTCGGTTGTTCTACTTTCTAATGGAAACTCTTCCATCATCTTGGTGCAGCATGTTCCGCTTGTTCTCTGAGTGATGGTCCAGGTTGATGATTGGAGGATCGAATGCCGAGCTGGTTCAGTTGTAGCAGTAGGTAAGAAGAAGGTTTCCTACTTTAAACTTTGTGTTCAAACATCTTCAGATGGTTTAAACCAGATTCAAGTTGTCTTTTTATAGAGTGCTATTTACAATAGTTCATTGTCACAAAGCTTTACTGTGTTATAATCCTGTAAACCCCCAAAGAGCAAGCCGAAGTGGCAGTGGCAAGAAAAAATTCCCTGTTAAGTTGTTTTACGGAAGAAATCTTGGGAGGATCAAGACTCAGTGGGGGACATCCATCCATCCATTATCTTCCGTTTTATCCTATATTAGGGTCGCGGGGGGGTTCCCCATGCCCATCCAGGGGAGAACGTTTCGGGCGCTGGGCAAATACACCCAGGACAGGACGCCAATCTCTCGCTGGGCACACACTCACTCACTGACACACTCTATATGGGGCAATTTGGAGAACTCAATTGACTTGATCCATGTTTTTGGACTGTGGGAGGAAACCGGAGAACCCGGAAACTCCACCCAGATGGGGTTCGAACCGCCAATCCCTAGTGCTGAGAGGAGAACATGCCAACCACTAAGCCACCGTGCAGTGGGGGACAGTTTATAAAAAAAGTGCTGATCTGGAACCGCACTGGAATTTTATTATTGAAAGTAATGTATTGTATATCACGCATTGATACGAATCTGAAGCCCTCAGAGGTGTGTGTTATTGCTAATGATGTCACAGTTGGATGAATGGCTCAGCCAATCAGATTTAAGGAGCTGAACTAGCTCTTTTTAATATGAATTACTTAAATTTCAGTAGAATTGAGTGGTTTCAAAAAAATAGATGTTGTATCTGATGTAAGCCCCCCACCCCACCTCACCTCACCTCACCTCACCTCACCTTACCTGACCCCTGTAACAAATCAACTATTTGGTGAACAAATTAAAAACAATTTTTTAAAATAAAATTAACCAAAATAATGTTAATATTTCTTAATAATTTAGCAAGTTGCAGGATTATAAACTTTAAAATGCTAAAATTATAGTTTTAAAATCAAAACATAGACTACAATCCTTTAATCAAATGTAATTTATGTAAAAAATGTTTTTCTTTTATTTATTTTTATGTAAAGTAAATGTTAATATGAGTGGAAACCTGAGCTGGTGAAGCTGAACTCTGATGGAGGGCTGAAGTTTCCCCGCTTTATGACTAACCTGTGGTTTTATAGAATGAGGGTCAGAAGCTCTGTGGTTATTGAGTGGAAAGCGGCTGTGCAGTTTTTAGATGCACAAATCACACCTCGTGCCATGAACTATGGCTTGCATGCAGAGTGGGGGGTGTTGGGGGTGCAAAGGGCACGAGGGGATTACCTAAATTACACATGTATAGGAGTTCAGTGTAAGATTAAATAAGCAGCTCAGCAATGTTCTTACAAAGAGAATGGAAACTCTGTATCTGACTCACTGAGTGTGCAAAGTGTGAAGTGTGTAAATATCGGTGTGTGGTGTGTGTGTGTGTGTGTGTGTGTGTGTGTGTATCACGGCCTATATTATTCCGTATTTTAATTGCTAAGTCACATTACATAGAATTGCTGTAATTAAATTCTTTATGCTATAATTTATTTTTAACAGTAATATCTGAGGACAATATAAGAACTAAATAACCTTAAATTTAATTTTAAAGACTTGCCCAAATGTTGCCCTTTATTTACATAACAAACATTCCTATTTAACTTCTTGGCATATAAACAATAAAATGTTATGTATTTTTAAAAATATTTTTCAGATCACATTGACTTTTTAAATATAGTTTTTAGATTATATTTGTATTTATTTTTATATTATATATATACCCGCTTTATATATTATAAAATATTATATTTGTTATATAAACATGTTATTTGTTATAGATATATTTAACTAATATATATATATATATATATATATATATATATATATATATATATATATATATATATATATATATATTAGTTAAATATATTTATAATAACAAATAACATATTGCACACATATGTTCAAAAGTCTATTTAAATTCATAAAATGCACTTATTATATAAAACCATGTGTATGTACAGTTAATAGATAACAGTGAATTATTATAACTAACATAACAGCTTTTTTTTTAATTTATGTTGATATTTTTGGAATTCAATGTGCAAAGTTCCGTTTTAAAACGAATCCCAATCTGCAAAATTGTACATATGAATTTACAGTGGTAACTTGCTGAAGGTAGAAGGGTTCGTTTTGTGTGGAGTTTTACATGTTCTCCTTCTATCTGTGCAGATTTCCCCCTTTATTTTTATGCTTCATACCTCCAGGTTTAAATGTGTGTGAAAGTGTTCGTCTGGTGACTTTGCCCTCGGCGTGTTCCCCTCTCTCACCCCTCTGAGCTCTGTTTTTATATGTTATGTTTTATATATGTTTAATAAATTTAGATTCCAAATCGTTAGAGTTGAGTTGAATTAGGTTGGGCTCAGAAACAGGAAGCTTGGGCTTAAATTAGCTTAAATACGGAGGCGGGTGAGTCAATTACATCACTTTGGCACGGTTTGTTGAGATTGTCATCCCCAAATATTTTAGTTTCTAGATCAGTTTGTGAAATTTACTGAAATCAAAACATCTGAGTGACTGTGCACCAAAATTATAAGAAATCACATGACTAACAGCCTGCGGAGTCTTAACAACAACATCAACAACAACGGAGATTTTAGATTGGATTAAAAACTAGAATTTAGTTCATTTTATGTACAAATTTCAGCTCAGGTCTATATTTGAAAGATCTTAATGAAGAGATCTGCTGTTAAAATGACAACAACAAAACGGATCATAAATTATTCTCTGTCTGTGCATCATCATAATAATTATAATAAAATTGACCGTATGATGTAAGATTTTATTCATTTTAACGGGACACAGATGTTGAAGTACAATAAAACTTTAAATAACAACACTGTACAGACACCAACACATATCATAGAACTTTAATGTGACTGTACACACACTCGTCTTCGGCCGTGGCGGTGTTCTGTGGTGGGTTCCACATGTGAAGAGTAGAATAAATGACGGATTGCTCATCTTCAACCTCGAAAGATTCAAATAAAGGAAACATTCACAACTTTATTTTTTATAAATCTGTGATTCAAGATTCAAGAAAATTTTATTATCATTAATATCACATGAGATAAGAACGGGGGGCGGCACGGTTGCTTAGTGGTTTAGCACGTTCGCCTCTCAGTGCTAGGGATTCCCGGTTCGAATCCCCATCTGGGTGGAGTTTCCATGTTCTCCCCGTGTCTGCGTGGGTTTCCTCCGGGTTCTCCGGTTTCCTCCCACAGTCCAAAAACCTGGATCAAGTCAATTGAGTTCTCCAAATTGCCCCATATAGAGTGTGTCTGTGTGAGTGAGTGTGTGCCCAGCGATGGATTGGCGTCCTGTCCTGGGTCTATCTGCCCAGCGCCCGAGACGTTCTCCCCTGGATGGGCATGGGGAACCCCACCGCGACCCTAATAGAGGATAAAGTGGGAGATAATGAATGAATGAATGAATATCACATGAGATAAATTTTCTTTAAAATTTAAATTTAAATTATTACTTTAAAATAACAGGGTAATCGGGGTCCGTGACCCATAGTTTCGTTCTTATCTCATGTACCACATGTGATACTAATGATAATAAAATTTTCTTGCATCTTGAATCTTGACAGGTCATGTGAATGTAATATAGAAGTATTTGTTATGTTCTCCTTCACTTACATCTGAATGTGTAGCTGCACATCGTGTGTCCGAATTTCTTTCTGTTCAACAAAGAAACCTCATTTTTCTCACGATCAGAACATCAAAGCTTTAAGATGATCTTTGGGTCTCACCTGCTCGCCGCCGTCGATGCCAGATGATCAGGAGAAGAGCTATAGTCACGATGATGATGATGATGATGATGATGATGATGATGATAATGGATGAAGAAATGATTGGTAAAGCAGCAGTGGGAGGGGAGTCACTGTAGACTCTATATGAACTGATGAAGATGGAGGAATCTGAAAAAGTGTAATATGAAATTCATTCATTCATTATCTTCCACTTTATCCTCTATTAGGGTCACGGTGGGGTTCCCCATGCCCATCCAGGGGAGAACGTTTCGGGCGCTGGGCAGATAGACCCAGGACAGGGCGCCAATCCATCGCTGGGCACACACTCACTCACACAAACACACTCTATATGGGGCAATTTTGAGAATTCAGTTGACTTGATCCATGTTTTAGGACTGTGGGAGGAAAGCGGAGAACCCGGAGGAAACCCACGCGGACACGGGGAGAACATTATGGTTTTTTGGAAGCCACGTCCATAGAGCCATGTTACCTGGAGTTGGATGAGCGTTACTTTTTGCATTGCTTTTCCATCCATCCATCCATTATACGTTAGATGGTGGGGTTCCCCATGCCCATCCAGGGGAGAACGTCTCGGGCGCTGGGCAGATACACCCAGGACAGGACGCCAATCTATCACTGAACACATACTCACACACACTCTATATGGGGCAATTTTGAGAATTCAGTTGGCTTGATCCATGTTTTTGGACTGTGGGAGGAAACCGGAGAACCCGGAGGAAACCCACGCGGACACGGGGAGAACATGGAAACTCCACCCAGATGGGGATTCGAACCGGGAATCCCTAGCGCTGAGAGGAGAACATGCCAACCACTAAGCCACCGTGCCGCCTGTAATATAAAAGCATCGTGGCTTAGTGCTCAGCACATTCTCCTCTCTGCGCCGGGGAGCCAGGTTCAAATCGGGATGTGGAGTTTGCATGTTCTCCCCGTGTCCCATGTGGGCTTCCTCCAGCTACTCCAGTTTCCTCCCACAGTCCAAAAATATGGATTCAAGGTAAATCGAATGCTCTAAATTGCCCCATGTGGAGTGTATTTGTGTGTGCGTGTATGAGTGTGTGTCCAGCAATAGATTGGCGTCCTGTCCTGGGTGTATCCAGTACCTGAAACGTTGGGCATGGAGGGCATGGAGAACCACCTCCCCCCACCATGCATGACCGTAGTAGAGGATTAAACTTTTTTGGTTACTATTGTGATGATTATGATGATTATCTCATCTCATTATCTTCTAATGAATCCTGTACTAGGGTTGCGGGGGGTTCCCCATGCCCATCCAGGAGAGAACATTCCAGATCTGGGCAGATCTATCACTGGGCACACACTCACTCAGGCACACACACTATATAGGGGCAATTTAGAGCAGCAATTCACCTTAAATCCATGTTTTTGGACTATGGGAGGATACTGGAGAACCGGAATACCCAGTGCTGAGAGAATCTCAATAAAATAATTATGAATAACACTTGTATTGTTTATATTTGATGTTTCATTATGGAAGTAGGCGGCACGGTGGCTTTGTGGTTAGCACGTTCTCCTCTCAGCACTAGGGATTCCCGGTTCGAATCCCCATCTGGGTGGAGTTTCCATGTTCTCCCCGTATCTGCGTGGGTTCCCTCCGGGTTCTACGGTTTCCTCCCACAGTCCAAAAACATGGATCAAGTCAATTGAATTCTCCAAATTGCCCCATATAGAGTGTGTCTGTGTGAGTGAGTGTGTGCCCAGCGATGGATTGGCGCCCTGTCCTGGGTGTATCTGCCCAGCGCCCAAGACGTTCTTCCCTGGATGGGCATGGGGAACCCCACCGCGCCCCCCTAATAGAGGATAAAGCGGGAGATAATGAATGAATGAATTATGGAAGTAACAAAATAAATTAGCAATCTTTTTACTTTAATGTCATTTTTTAAATATATATTAAAGAAGTAAAGCATCATTAGAAGCCGTGTGGATGTGTTGGTGGATATTTGGGTAGTTGTTAAATAATAACATTTATTAAATCTAAACATATTGTAATATTCATTCATCCATTATCTTCTGCTTTATCCTCTATTAGGGTTCGCGGTGGGGTTCCCCATGCCCATCCAGGGGTGAACATCTCGGGCGCTGGGCAGATACACCCAGGACAGGGCGCCAATCTGTCACTGGACACTCACTCACTCACACATACACTCTATATGGGGCAATTTAGAGAATTCAATTGACTTGATCCATGTTTTTGGACTGTGGGAGGAAACCGGAGAACCCGGAGGAAACCCACGCAGACACGGGGAGAACTGGGGTGGTTTTTGGACTGTGAGAGGAGCTAAACCACTAAGCCACCATGCCGCCATATTGAAACGCGGAGTTCCCCATGCCCCCGGAGGAAACCCATGCGGACACGGGGAGAACATGGAAACTCCACCCAGATGGGGATTCGAACCGGGAATCCCTAGCGCTGAGAGGCGAACGTGCTAACCACTAAGCCACCGTGCCGCCATATTGTAAAATATTTTTATTATTTGTAGAAACAAAACAAACTCTAAAAGTTTCTACTAAAAATTCAATGTTTTTTTTTTCAGATTTGTTCATGGAATGCTGATATTTATTAATATTTTAATATAAGTCATTTATTTATACCACTGTTGTTGTGGTGAAACCTGTTTTAGTTCATAACCTTAAAAAATATATTTTTTTAGAAGTTATAGTAACTTGGGGCAGCATGCTGGCTTAGTGGTTAGCACGTTCTCCTCTCAGCACTAGGGATTCCCGGTTCGAATCCCCATCTGGGTGGAGTTTCCATGTTCTCCCCGTATCTGCGTGGGTTCCCTCCAGGTTCTCCGGTTTCCTCCCCCAGTCCAAAAAACATGGATCAAGTCAATTGAATTATCAAAATTGCCCCATATAGAGTGTGTCTGTGTGAGTGAGTGTTCCCAGTGATGGATTGGCGCCCTGTCCTGGGTCTATCTGCCCAGCGCCCGAGACGTTCTCCCCTGGATGGGCATGGGGAACCCCACCGCGACCCTAATAGAGGATAAAGCGGGAGATAATGAATGAATGAATGAAAGTAACTTAGAGGAGAGTATTTACATGACGGAGTTGTAGGATGAACATCCAGGAGGATGGAGTTCTCTTGCTCCACCCGGCAGCTCACACAGCTCTCATTGATTCTCCTCAGAATCTTGACATTCCATTTCTTTGTGTCCATGATGATGGGTTTATTGTGTGTATGGATGTCCACATCACAGTGCAGGATACATGTTTGATAATAATTGCTGGGCTGAACTGTGAGATCAATAATCACATTATGATAACAAGTTTGTTAAACCGATTGATTAAGTTTAATCAATTTATTAACAAATGGGTTCACCAATGTGTGGACCATCTCTAAAAATATTTTAAAACAATATTATTCATTCATTCATTATCTCCCACTTTATCCTCTATTAGGATCGCTGGGGGGGGGGGGGGTTCCCCATGCCCATCCAGGGGAGAATGTTTCGGGCGCTGGGCATATAGACCCAGGACAGGGCGCCAATCCATCACTGGGCACACACTCACTCACACACACACACTCTATATGGGCCAATTTGGAGAACTCAATTGACTTGATCCATGTTTTTGGACTGTGGGAGGAAACCGGAGAACCCAGGGGAAACCCACGCGGACACGGGGAGAACATGGAAACCCCACCCAGATGGGGATTCGAACTGGGAATCCCTAGTGCTGAGAGGCGAACGTGCTAAATACTAAACCACCGTGCCACCCTCAACAATATTATTCATTCATTCTTCATTATCTTCCGCTTTATCCTCTATTAGGGTCGTGGGGGGGTTCCCCATGCCCATCCAGGGGAGAACGTTTCGGGCGCTGGGCAGATACACCCAGGACAGGGCGCCAATCCATCGCTGGGCACACACTCACTCACACAGACACACTCTATATGGGGCAATTTTGAGAATTCAATTGACTTGATCCATGTTTTTGGACTGTGGAAGGAAACCGGAGAACCCAGGGGAAACCCACGCGGACACGGGGTAGAACATGGAAACCCCACCCAGATGGGGATTCGAACCAGGAATCCCTAGTGCTGAGAGGAGAACGTGCTAATCCACTAAGCCACCGTGCCGCCCTCAACAATATTATTATTTTATAAAATTTAAGAGCATGGTGCAAAATTAAATCCAAAACGCTTTCAGTAATACTACAGTGATATATATATATATATATGTATATAATTATTTAATTTTTTTTACTTTTTAAATTTTTTACAGTTTAACGTTTTTTTCAGTCCTTTTCTTTAAATAAAAAATCTAAAAATTTCATTAAAAATCTAAGTTGCAGAAAGATATGGAGGCTATCCCAGCACTTATGGACAGTTGGCCAGTCCATACAGACTGATGGGCATCTCCAGGTTATCTAATAACATGTCCATATACAGGGAGAACATGCAAACTGTAGAAAAGCTCCTGAGCGCATCACCCTTTCTAGATGTGGTTCTGAACCTGACACCAACTTGTGGATTTGTATTTTATTAAAGTAAAATGATTAAAGAGAGATATAAGGAAAGTTTTTGTTCCAAAGTGAGAATTTTTAATTTGGATAAAAAAAAAATACAATGAAGATATTAGAGTATAAAGGTCCAAAATTTGTTCTCCCTTATCCCGGTGCTTTGTATGTGTGCAAAAGGCCCCTTCAGTGTATAAATATATTTTTGGTATTGTATACACCAGATTTCATCGCTGCAGGTAGTTCTTCTGCCCTCATACAAAGGGCAAGCACCACAGAGACCCAGCTTTAAAATATTGTGTTCAGATTATTAAGATCTAACGTGAAGCCTTCTGATGGGAGACCTTGAAGAATGAAGGTCATACATAGAGATGTACAAAGAGACAATTCATTTTACTGACTTAACCACAAAAATCCAATTTTTTAAAATTGCCCCATATTAAGAGTTGAATATTTAAGTTTGGTAATGAAACGAAAGCCAATTTCAGCAACCGAGGATCGCGACGCCCAGGCCCACGCCTCCGGCCACCGCCCGATCCACACTGCACCGAACCCCTATTACTACCCCCCCCACAGGTGGTGAGCCCATTTGAGGGGGAACCCATGTAACTCCTTCGGGCTGGGTACCATGGGAAAGTGCCCGACCACCAGACGCTCGCTGACGAACCCCATCCCCGGGTCTGGCTCCAGGGTGGGACCCCGATAACCCCATATCGGGCAGGGTACACGTGTTCTTGGTTTTTCTCTTCATAGGGTTTTTCTCTTCATTGGACCACTCTTTGTCTGGCCTGTCACCTAGGACCAATTTGCCTTGGGAGACCCTGCCAGGGGCTTTTTGCCCCAGACAACATAGCTCCTAGGATCATTCAAGCACGCAAACTCCTCCACCACAGTAAGGTGGTGATCCAAGGAGGAGTATCTGGTAAGGAGGCCTCCTGGGCGCCTTCCTAGGGGGGTGTTCCAGGCAAGTCCGGCTGGAAGGAGACCCCGGAGTACACGTATTCTTGGTTTTTCTCTTCATAGGGGTTTTTCTCTTCATTGGACCACTCTTTGTCTGGCCTGTCACCTAGGACCAATTTGCCTTGGGAGACCCTGCCAGGGGCTTTTTGCCCTAGACAACATAGCTCCTAGGATCATTCAAGCACGCAAACTCCTCCACCACAGTAAGGTGGTGATCCAAGGAGGAGTATCTGGTAAGGAGGCCTCTAGGGTGCCTTCCTAGGGGGGTGTTCCAGGCAAGTCCGGCAGGAAGGAGACCCCGGAGTACACGTGTTCTTGGTTTTTCTCTTCATAGGGGTTTTTCTCTTCATTGGACCACTCTTTGTCTGGCCCGTCACCTAGGACCAATTTGCCTTGGGAGACCCTGCCAGGGGCTTTTTGCCCCAGACAACATAGCTCCTAGGATCATTCAAGCACGCAAACTCCTCCACCACAGTAAGGTGGTGATCCAAGGAGGAGTATCTGGTAAGGAGGCCTCCTGGGCGCCTTCCTAGGGGGGTGTTCCAGGCAAGTCCGGCTGGAAGGAGACCCCGGAGTACACGTATTCTTGGTTTTTCTCTTCATAGGGGTTTTTCTCTTCATTGGACCACTCTTTGTCTGGCCTGTCACCTAGGACCAATTTGCCTTGGGAGACCCTGCCAGGGGCTTTTTGCCCTAGACAACATAGCTCCTAGGATCATTCAAGCACGCAAACTCCTCCACCACAGTAAGGTGGTGATCCAAGGAGGAGTATCTGGTAAGGAGGCCTCCTGGGCGCCTTCCTAGGGGGGTGTTCCAGGCAAGTCCGGCAGGAAGGAGACCCCGGAGTACACGTGTTCTTGGTTTTTCTCTTCATAGGGGTTTTTCTCTTCATTGGACCACTCTTTGTCTGGCCCGTCACCTAGGACCAATTTGCCTTGGGAGACCCTGCCAGGGGCTTTTTGCCCCAGACAACATAGCTCCTAGGATCATTCAAGCACGCAAACTCCTCCACCACAGTAAGGTGGTGATCCAAGGAGGAGTATCTGGTAAGGAGGCCTCCTGGGCGCCTTCCTAGGGGGGTGTTCCAGGCAAGTCCGGCTGGAAGGAGACCCCGGAGTACACGTATTCTTGGTTTTTCTCTTCATAGGGTTTTTTCTCTTCATTGGACCACTCTTTGTCTGGCCTGTCACCTAGGACCAATTTGCCTTGGGAGACCCTGCCAGGGGCTTTTTGCCCTAGACAACATAGCTCCTAGGATCATTCAAGCACGCAAACTCCTCCACCACAGTAAGGTGGTGATCCAAGGAGGAGTATCTGGTAAGGAGGCCTCCTGGGTGCCTTTCTAGGGGGGTGTTCCAGGCAAGTCCGGCAGGAAGGAGACCCCGGAGTACACGTGTTCTTGATTTTTCTCTTCATAGGGGTTTTTCTCTTCATTGGACCACTCTTTGTCTGGCCCGTCACCTAGGACCAATTTGCCTTGGGAGACCCTGCCAGGGGCTTTTTGCCCCAGAAAACATAGCTCCTAGGATCATTCAAGAACGCAAACTCCTCCACCACGGTAAGGTGGTGATCCAAGGAGGAGTATCTGGTAAGGAGGCCTCCTGGGTGCCTTCCTAGGGGGGTGTTCCAGGCAAGTCCGGCAGGAAGGAGACCCCGGAGTACACGTATTCTTGGTTTTTCTCTTCATAGGGGTTTTTCTCTTCATTGGACCACTCTTTGTCTGGCCTGTCACCTAGGACCAATTTGCCTTGGGAGACCCTGCCAGGGGCTTTTTGCCCTAGACAACATAGCTCCTAGGATCATTCAAGCACGCAAACTCCTCCACCACAGTAAGGTGGTGATCCAAGGAGGAGTATCTGGTAAGGAGGCCTCCTGGGTGCCTTCCTAGGGGGGTGTTCCAGGCAAGTCCAGCTGGGAGGAGACTCCGGGGAAGACCCAGGACACGCTGGAGGGATTATATCTCTCAGCTGGTCTGGGAACGCTGGTGAGCTGGTGGAGGTGGCTGGGGCGAGGGAGGTCTGGGTCTCCCTACTTCGGTTGTTGCCCCCGCGACCCGAACCCCGGACAAGCGGAAGATAATGGATGGATGGGTAATGAAACGTACCTGACAGCACACACAGCCTCACGGAACAGACTCTGAGCTCTTGTCCGGTTGATGTTCTTGTGCAGTAGTTGTATTCCCAGCGTGTGATCTCTGAACATTCGGGATCATTAATAACCTTTTATCAGGCGATTCATCTTTTACAGTAAGGTCACTGTTAATGTAACGTCCTTTAAATCTCCACCCGTCTGCTCCATACAGACGTGCTGTTACATCCAGAGTGCTGTTACATCTGTACCTGACCTCATCTCCATCTGAGATCAATAAAACGGCTTCTGTACATAAAGAGATCAGACGGTCAGAGATCGGATAAATAAAGCCTTCCCTGTATGAAGACGAAGAGAATAATCTTCCTCTCACCATACTGAGGTAGTAATGTTATTTTCTTAACATTGGAACATCTATTTGTATCTGAGCAACGTTTACACACGTACGTCCCTCTGTCCTGCTTCGAGAAGAAACTGATCTCCAAACTGAAGTTTAGCAGAAGTTTGAAACTGGTCTTCAGATTTTTATTAATAAAAGTAAGGCCATTAGTCCTATGAATAACAACTTCTTCTTTATTGTTGCTATTTATGTGTGACCACTTAATATTCTTTAAATAAGCTCCACCATTTCCACATGGAATCACAGCGGTCTGTCCCAGAGGCACCAGTTTCACCAAATCTATAAAATCATAAAGAAAAAATAATAATAATAAACACATACACTGTGGTTATAAACTTACTGATTTTTTTTTTGTATTCCTTTTGTTTTATTTTGCATTAACATTAAAGTTAACTAACAATGTGCAAACATTCAATAAAGACTAAATTTATAAAAAGAATTAAGCATGAAAAAGTCCTTTTACTGCTTTTAAAAAATATATATAATTAATTACATTCCATTGCCATTTACATAGTGCTGTTAATAATATTTTATTTTTATTTATTATTAGGACTTTTTTTTAACAGTGTTTTTAATCACATTTATCAATAATTGTACATTTGCCATGCCGTTTCATTATGTTTTTACATTTGATCAGAATTATGAAACCTTTATTAAACCTAACATAATTAAATACATTTTTAAAAACCTTTGAATTTATTTAATCAAGCCGTACTTTGTGAAAATGATTATATTTTGTTTTTATGATTAAATAAAAAGTTTTATTAAATAACATAAGTTTTACAAGTAAATGTGAATGTAATAAGAATTCAATCATTTAGGTTTACATAAAAAAAAAAAAAAAAACCATTAAAAAATGATTTTACAAATATATATATATTATTATTATAATTATATAAAGATTACATTTTAATAAAAAAAAAAATAACCTATTATTGTATTAGAACTTAATATTAGTATTTAGTTCAACATGATTTAATAAGATATTAAATATTACATAAACTTGATAACAACTGGGTTATTGACTTCATAAAAATGAACGAGCTATTTTGTAACTATTGTTTAAACCCAAAATGTGGCCATTATTAAATCAATAAACTGTTTTTAGAGAGAATTAAACAATATTTTACGAAATATATCTATTGTTGTATCATCACAAACCTTAGTGTAAATAAATAAAGTAAAGTATCATTTAATTGCATGCTTAAATAATTAGTATTCGATGTCTTAGCATGATGTGGTATAATGATAAAATAATAATAGTAAAGTACAATACAAGCATTTAAATATGGTAACTTATGTTTATTGTTTCATGCATTTCATTATATATTATATATATATATATATATATATATATATATATATATATATATATATATATATATATATATGATAATTTATTAAATTAAAGGTGTCACATGGCCTAAATGTCACTGTGATGGTTTTATAAATAAAAAAATTATAAAACGTTTTTTAAAATAAAAATAAAAAAAAAATTTTTTTTTAAAAATTAAAAACAAAAACATTTGTTTTATAGAACTTTTTTTTTTTTTATTGCTTAAACTAAAGGATCGAATTAAAGTGAGCATTTATTAAAATAAGGTGTATATACAATAATTATTATTTTAATTACAATTATTACAGTAAATTAAGATCAGTCTGTATTTAAATTATTATAAAGTTATTAAGCTATACTCACCAGATCGTGAGAAATCGGTGTGAACAGCAAATAAGAGCAAAAACATAAAGAGAACTTTTCGCATGCTGTAGCCAAAAAAAAACAAGTAAATAATAAATCAGATTATTACACAGACACCGGAAGTTTCAGATCAAATAAATGACTTTATTCAGCCGCATTGAAGAAGTGTGTGTTTATACAAACCTGAAGCTCGGAGTGTGTTCTGAGATCATCACTGATCACTGTGAGATGTTCTCGCGTGACCCGTGTTTGTTTATATAGAACCATCTCAACCACCACATGAGCTAGAGCTCTCTCTCATACAGAGATCACACCACCATCCAGAGCTTCACCCACTGAACCTGATGACAGAGAAATCGAGGGCTACAGGACAGAGAACCAGCTGCAAACAGCTGTAGGATTTGCAAAGGATCATCATGAACAATCTCAGTCTGCTCTGATGAATCCTAATTTACTTTAATAATTATATTCAACACAGTCATTTAGTGGTGGCACGGTGGCTTAGTGGTTAGCACGTTCGCCTCTCAGCTATAGGGATTCCCGGTTCGAATCCCCATCTGGGTGGAGTGTCCATGTTCTCCCCGTGTCCGCGTGGGTTTCCTCCGGGTTCTCCGGTTTCCTCCCACAGTCCAAAAACATGGATCAAGTCAATTGAATTCTCCAAATTGCCCCATATAGAGTGTGTCTGTGTGAGTGAGTGTGTGCCCAGCGATAGATATATATATCCATCCATCATCTTCCGCTTTATCCTCTATTAGGGTATATATGGGCACATTTGCCTCTCAGTGCTAGGGAATCCCGGTTCAAATCCCCATCTGGGTGGAGTTTCCATGTTCTCCCCGTGTCCACGTGGGTTTCCTCCAGGTTCTCCTGTTTCCTCCCACAGTCCAAAAACATGGTTGGAGGTCAACTGAAATCTCCAAATTGCCCCATATAGAGTGTGTTTGTGTGAGTCAGTGTGCTCAGCGATAGATTGACGCCCTGTCCTGGGTGTATCTGCCCAGCGCCCGAAACGTTCTCCCCTGGATAGGCATGGAGAACCCCCCCACGACCCTAATAGAGGATAAAGGGGAGTGGTAGCTCAGTGGTTAGGGTGTTGGGCTGTCAATCTGAAGGTTGGGGGTTCAAATCCCACTGAAGTTACCAATGTGGGTCCTTGAGCAAGACCCTTAACCCTCATTGCTCCAGGGATGTTGTGATTAACCCTGTGCTCACCTTGTAAGTCGCTTTGGATAAAAGCGTCTGCTAAATGACCCAATTTAATAAAGTGGAAGATAATATATATATATATAAATAATAAAATGTTAAATAATTACATGCTGGCCAGCACGGTGGCTTAGTAGTTAGCTGGTTCGCCTCTCAGAGCTGGGGATCCAATCTGGCAGGAGTTTGCATGTTCTCCCCATGTCCGTGTTGGGTTCCTCTGTGTTCTGTGGTTTCCTCCCATAGTCCAAAAACATGGATTCAATGTGAATTTGCTGCGCTAAATTACCTCTATCTAAGTTACCCCATATATACAGTGCTCAAACTGCTCAAACTGTTCTTCTCTGGTATGGGAACCCCCTCCTCCCTTCCGTGCCCTAGTTTATAAGATGAGAAAGTGAAGTTCTAAGACCTGAACTGAGCATCACTGCTCATATGTACCAATCAACCGGCCACAGAATCTTTTAGAAATTGAGAGTTTTTTTTTACACTCACTGCACCGTGGAAATTTAGACTCCTAATTCTTTCTCAAAATATCAGTTATTCAACTGATGTGGTGAAAATGAACATGAATAGCGTCGTCATCCCACTCATCTGAATTCTTTCCTCAACCCACTGGTATAAACTCTTGAGTCATGACAGTGAACAGTGGGTGCAGGTTAAATGTGGCTTTCTATCATCACAATGTGACTTTACAATCATTCATTCATTCATTATCTCCCGCTTTATCCACTATTAGGGTCGCGGTGGGGTTCCCCATGCCCATCCAGGGGAGAACGTTTCGGGCGCTGGGCAGATACACCCAGGACAGGGCGCCAATCCATTGCTGGACACACACTCACTCACACAGACACACTCTATATGGGGCAATTTGGAGAATTCAATTGACTTGATCCATGTTTTTGGACTGTGGGAGGAAACCGGAGAACCCGGAGGAAACCCACGCAGACACGGGGAGAACATGGAAACTCCACCCAGATGGGAATTCGAACCGGGAATCCCTAGAGCTGAGAGGAGAACATGCCAACCACTAAGGCACCATATCACCTTAATGTAAACATATACATAGTCTTCTGCTTTATCCTCTATTAGGGTCGCGGGGGGGTTCCCCATGCCCATCCAGGGGAGAACGTTTCGGGCGCTGGGCAGATAAACCCAGGACAGGGCGCCAATCCATCTCTGGGCACACACTCACTCACACAGACACACTCTATATGAGGCAATTTGGAGAATTCAATTGACTTGATCCATGTTTTTGGACTGTGGGAGGAAACCGGAGAACCCGGAGGAAACCCACGCAGACACGGGGAGAACATGGAAACTCCACCCAGATGGGGATTCGAACCGGGAATCCCTAGCGCTGAGAGGCGAACATGCCAACCACTAAGCCACCGTGCCGCCCCCTGCACCATACTGTAAAGTAATATTTGTGGTTAAGGGTTTCTTGCTGTAGCCAGGAAGATGCTGAAGAGTAGGTGTGAGGGGGGTGTGGCAGCACCTAGAACATTTACATTTTGGTCATTTATTGGACGCTTTTATCCAAAGCGACTTACAAGGTGAGCACAGGGTTCATCACAACATCTCTGGAGCAATGAGGGTTAAGGGTCTTGCTCAAGGACCCACACTGGTAACTTCAGTGGACCTGGGATTTGAACTCCCAACCTTCAGATTGATAACCCAACACCCCAACCACTGAGCTACCGCACCCTAGTACCAGTTATGTTCTCAGCTGTGGGCATTATTATAGGGGTGGTACAGCCGCGCTCATGTGTGCCATTAACTAATTCTTTTTTTTTTGTGGTTTAGACGTTTTGTGTCATGGGTGTTTCTTTACATCGCACTTAAGGGGCCTGGGGTAGAATGCAGTAATGTACCACCCTACTGTTCCACTGGAAGCAGTTTGGAACACTTTGGAACTGTAGAACTACAAAACCCTACATTGTATGATCAATGCAGCTAATAACAGACAGCGAGTAGGAACAAGGGCAGCATGGTGGCTTAGTGGTTGGCACGTTCTCCTCTCAGCTCTAGGGATTCCCGGTTCGAATCCCCATCTGGGTGGAGTTTCCATGTTCTCCCCGTGTCCGCGTGGGTTTCCTCCAGGTTCTCCGGTTTCCTCCCACAGTCCAAAAACATGGATCAAGTCCATTGAGTTCTCCAAATTGCCCCATATAGAGTGTGTGTGTGTGTGTGTGTGTGTGCCCAGTGATGGATTGGTGCCCTGTCCTGGGTGTATCTGCCCAGCGCCCGAGACGTTCTCCCCTGGATGGGCACGGGGAACCCCCCCGCGACCCTAATAGAGGATGAAGCGGAAGATAATGAATGAATGAATGAATAATAATAATAATAATTCAAGGGCGGCACGGTGGCTTAGTGGTTGGCATGTTCTCCTCTCAGCACTAGGGATTCCCGGTTCGAATCCCCATCTGGGTGGAGTTTCCATGTTCTCCCCGTGTCCGCGTGGGTTTCCTCTGGGTTCTCCGGTTTCCTCCCACAGCCCAAAAACATGGATCATGTCAATTAAATTCTCAAAATTGCCCCATATAGAGTGTGTCTGTGTGAGTGAGTGTGTGCCCAGCGATGGATTGGCGCCCTGTCCTGGGTGTATCTGCTCAGCGCCCGAGACGTTCTCCCCTGGATGGGCATGGGGGAACCCCCCCCCCCCGCGACCCTAATAGAGGATAAAGCGGAAGATAAAGTATGGACAAAGCTGGCATTCTTTATTTAGTTACAGTGAGTTCATTCTACAGCTTCACCACTAGATGTCGCCAGTTGAGCGAACTGGAGGTTCTCTGCGGTGCTCTGTCTTTGTGAGGACACACGGCTGATTAGTTGATCGAGCTGAATGAGTCACGTGACAGAAGGTAGAGTTCAGTCTCTAATTTATTCACTAACATTTTATTTTACACATCATAAACCATTTAACATGTTCTCCCTCAAAATAAAAACCATTCACCAATGTGGTTCCACTGCTGTTCTCTTCATATTCATAGCACAGAATCATCGCCACACCCTCCAGAACCTGTTGGTTAAGAGTTGGGATTAAAGTTTAAACTGGTTATTTAACATTATTCAAATGTGACATCACGTTACATCACGGGAATTCCCGCCTCTCTCACGTTGATACGGACAATGATTTTGAGACCTTTCGCTTTATTCATATATTCATTCATCATCTCCCGCTTTATCCTCTATTAGGGTCGCGGGGGGGTTCCCCATGCCCATCCAGGGGAGAACGTCTCGGGCGCTGGGCAGATACACCCAGGACAGGGCGCCAATCCATCGCTGGACACACACTCACTCACACACACAAACACACTCTATATGGGGCAATTTGGAGAACTCAAATAACTTGATCCATGTTTTTGGACTGTGGGAGGAAACCGGAGAACCCGGAGGAAACCCACGCGGACACGGGGAGAACATGGAAACTCCACCCAGATGGGGATTCGAACCGGGAATCCCTAGCGCTGAGAGGAGAACATGCCAACCACTAAGCCACCGTGCCGCCCTATTCATATATTATAATAAATTAATATAATGGATATATTAATTACATGTATTTCGGAGAAATGTATGATGGAACAGTTTGGGGAAGGGGTGGCTTAGTGGTTGGCATGTTCTCCTCTCAGCGCTAGGGATTCCCGGTTCGAATCCCAATCTGGTGGAGTTTCCATGTTCTCCCCGTGTCTGCGTGGATTTCCTCCGGGTTCTCCGGTTTCCTCCCACAGTCCAAAAACATGGATCAAGTCAATTGAATTCTCCAAATTGCCCCATAGATTGTGTCTGTGTGAGTGAGCGTGTGCCCAGTGATGGATTGGTGTCCTGTCCTGGGTCTATCTGCCCAGCGCCCGAGACGTTCTCCCCTGGATGGGCATGGGGAACCCCACCACGAACCTAATAGAGGATAAAGCGGAAGATAATGAATGAAAATGAATGAAATTGCCCCATATAGAGTGTGTCTGTGTGAGTGAGTGTGTGTCCAGCGATGGATTGGCGTCCTGTCCTGGGTCTATCTGCCCAGCGCCCGAAACGTTCTCCCCTGGATGGCCATTAGGAACCCCTGCGACCCTACTAGAGGATAAAGCAGAAGATATTGGATAGATGGAAAATGTGACAGGGGTGCCACGGTGGTTTAGTGGTTAGCATGTTCTCCTCTCAGCGCTAGGGATTCCCAGTTCGAATCCCCATCTGGGTGGAGTTTCCATGTTCTCCCTGTGGCTTTCCTCCGGGTTCTCCGGTTTCCTCCCACAGTCCAAAAACATGGATCAAGTCAATTGAATTCTCCAAATTGCCCCATATAGAGTGTGTCTGTGTGAGTGAGTGTGTGTCCAGCGATGGATTGGCGCCCTGTCCTGGGTGTATCTGCCCAGCGCCCGAAATGTTCTCCCCTGGATGGGCATGGGGAACCCCACCGCGACCCTAATAGAGGATAAAGCGGGAGGATAATGGATGAATGGAAAATGTGACGGTACTAAAAGCCAGATGTTTACTTGCAAAGACTTCTCGCGATAGGGGGCGCTCACGGTCTGGATGTGATGACGTAGATGGGCGGGGAGGTGACGTGGGCGGCGGTGCTGGGAATCCCCGCCCATCAGTTATCACCTGCGTAATTGCGGGCTGTACAGGTATGTGCGGAGGCCGTCGGCGGGGCGCTGGACGCAAACGACTGACCGACTGACCGACCGACCGACTGACCGACTGACCGACGGCGCCATGTACACGAGCGAGCGCAGGCGCATGAGCCTGCACGAGGTCCGGAGGAAGGAGCCGGTGCGCGTCTCGGCGGGAAGTTTGTGGCAGGACGCGCTGGCGCTCGAGCTCAGCGTCCCGAGCAAGTTCGCGTCCACGACCCACGCCCACGCCCACGCCCACGCCCGCGGCCGCCGGCTGTCGGTGATGTACGTGCTGCTGCAGGACGCCGCCGCGGAAAGCCCGTCGCTGCGGTGCGTGAGGGACGCATGCGCAGACTCGCACGCCGAGCTCGAGACCGTCCCGTTCGAGCGCATCGGGCACGCGACCGCCGACACGCTGGATACCTTCTACAACGCAGGCGAGTGCGCACGCGCGAGCGCTGGGGTGGGGGTGGGAGTGGGGCGTGGGTTTATCCTCTATTAGGGTCATGGGGGGGGGGGGTTCCCCATGCCCATCCAGGGGAGAACGTCTCGGGCGCTGGGCAGATACACCCAGGACAGGGCGCCAATCCATCGCTGGACACACACTCACTCACACAGACACACTCTATATGGGGCAATTTGGAGAATTCAATTGACTTGATCTATGTTTTTGGACTGTGGGGGGGAAACCGGAGAACCCGGAGGAAACCCACACGGACACGGGGAGAAGATGGAAACTCCACCCAGATGGGGATTCGAACCGGGAATCCCTAGTGCTGAGAGGAGAACATGCCAACCACTAAGCCACCGTGCCGCCCCAGTTTAAATTCATTCATTCATTCATTATCCTCCGCTTTATCCTCTATTAGTGTCGCGGTGGGGTTCCCCATGCCCATCCAGGGGAGAACGTTTCGGGCGCTGGGCAGATAGACCCAGGACAGGGCGCCAATCCATCGCTGGGCACACACTCACTCACACAGACACACTCTATATGGGGCAATTTGGAGAACTCAATTGACCTTGATCCATGTTTTTGGACTGTGGGAGGAAACCGGAGAACCCGGAGGAAACCCACGCTGACACGGGGAGAACATGGAAACTCCACCCAGATGGGGATTCGAACCGGGAATCCCTAGTGCTGAGAGGAGAACATGCTAAACCACTAAGCCACCGTGCCGTCCTCATTGTCTTTCATAAACGTAAAAAGAATTATTAGCAGGGCGGCACGGTGGCTTAGTGGTGAGCACGTTCTCCTCTCAGCTCTAGGGATTCCCGGTTCGAATCCCCATCTGGGTGGAGTTTCCATGTTCTCCCCGTGTCCGCGTGGGTTTCCTCCGGGTTCTCCGGTTTCCTCCCACAGTCCAAAAACATGGATCGAGTCAATTGAGTTCTCCAAATTGCCCCGTATAGAGTGTGTCTGTGTGAGTGAGTGTGTGTCCAGCGATGGATTGGCGTCATGTCCTGGGTGTATCTGCCCAGCGCCCGAGACGTTCTCCCCTGGATGGGCATGGGGAACCCCCCCCCACCCCCCACACGACCCTAATAGAGGATAAACGGAAGATAATGAATGAATTTATTTTATTTTATTATTTTACTTTATTTTATTATATTATTTTATTTTTATAGCTCTCTATAAAAATGAAAATGAGATTTTCCGAACACCGGAATCCCGCGGCACACCTGTGGATACATGTTTAGATCTGTGTCCTGCTCACGTGACCCACTATCCAAACAGCAGGGAACATCTACACACACACACACACACACACACACACACACACACACACACCCCTCCCTTTACATTCCTCCACTTGCCGCCAATCCGCCCACTCACGTGTAACCCGTTGCACAACACGGCCGCTTTAAAAGTCTTATTTAGGGGGCGGGTTAGCTCAGTGGTCAGGGTGTTGGGCTATCAATCTGAAGGTTGGGGGTTCAAATCCCAGGTCCACTGAAGTTACCAATGTGGGTTCTTGAGCAAGACCCTTAACCCTCATTGCTCCAGGGATGTTGTGATGAACCCTGTGCTCACCTTGTAAGTCGCTTTGGATAAAAGCGTCTGATAAATGACCCAATTTATTTTTATTTTATTATTTATTTCTATTAAACTTTTTGCTCTCGTCCTCTACAGCAGGACGACAACAAAGGACTTTCACATTTCCATTTCCATTTAGTCGTTTAGCAGCTGCTTTTATCCAAAGCGACTTACAAATGAGAACATCACAGTCAGAAGCCAAGGAGAAAACCAACTATACTGTAAGTTCATCAAACCTGATTGTTATTCGATGCTGCGGCCCCCCGTTTTTTTTTTTTTTTTTTTTTTTTCCCTCTTCTTCTACAACAGGTATTTGTTAAAGAGATGCGTCTTCGGTAGTTTCTTAAAACTGTTTAGTGATTCCGCCTTACGGAGAGAGTTGGGAAGAACGTTCCCCCATGTTGCAGTGGAGAACGCCACAAAGTGAGAATGAGCTCCTCGGTGAGGTGGAACCGCCAGAAGGCGATCATCACCGGAGCGAAGTGAACGAGCCGGAGTGTATCTTCCGCTTTATCCTCTATTGGGGTCACGGTGGGGTTCCCCATGCCCATCCAGAGGAGAACGTCTCGGGCGCTGGGCAGATACACCCAGGACAGGGCGCCAATCTATAACTGGGCACACACTCACTCACACAGACACACTCTATATGGGGCAATTTGGAGAACTCAATTGACTTGATCCATGTTTTTGGACTGTGGGAGGAAACCGGAGAACCCGGAGGAAACCCACGCCGACACGAGAAGAACATGGAAACTCCACCCAGCTGGGATTTTTTTTTTTTTTCTCTACAACAGGTATTTGTTAAAAAGATACATCTTCAGTAGTTTCTTAAAACTGTTTAGTGATTCCGACTTACGGACAGAGTTGGGAAGAACGTTCCACCATGTTGCAGTGGAGAACGCCACAAAGTGAGAATGAGCTCCTCGGTGAGGTGGAACCACCAGGAGGCGATCATCACTGGAGAGAATTGAACGAGTCGGAGTGTATTTTGAAAAGATAGAGTGAAGGTAGGAGGGGGAAGATCCAGAAATGGTTCTATAGGCCAGAGTCAGTGACTTGTACTGAATGCAGCAGCTACAGGGAGCCAATGGAGGGAAACTTTTATTTTGTTATGTAATGTCCGAACATGTACGGACAGGATGCACGACTGAGAGGCCCGACTGCTCTGCCAGCTAAACACTGCAATAAAAGTTTATGATCGAGGCTTCTCGGCGGCACGGTGGCTTAGTGGTTAGCACGTTCTCCTCTCAGCACTAGGGATTTCCGGTTCGAATCCCCATCTGGGTGGAGTTTCCATGTTCTCCCCGTGTCCGCGTGGGTTTCCTCCGGGTTCTCCGGTTTCCTCCCACAGTCCAAAAACATGGATCAAGTCAATTGAATTCTCCAAAATTGCCCCATATAGAGTGTGTCTGTGTGAGTGAGTGTGTGCCCAGCGATGGATTGGCGTCCTGTCCTGGGGGTATCTGCCCAGCGCCCGAAACGTTCTCCCCTGGATGGGCATGGGGAACCCCACCGCAACCCTAATAGAGGATAAAGCAGGAGATAATGAATGAATGAATGGATCGAGGCTTCTTAGGATTATTTACAGAGATTAAAAAATCTTGAGGAGGGTGATTTGGTTCTTATTGAAGTTCCTGGAGGTTCTTTAAATGAATAAAAGCAGTTCTGTGTAGTTCACTGTGACACACACACACACACACACACACACACACACACACACACAGAGTTATCTTAAGGACTTCCTGCTGCTTTTTATAAATCGGTGAGAAACGTGTTGAATATAAAAAGTAAGACCTGCATTATCTTCTCAGCATCACAGACGTTCTATTTTAAATTCTGTGAAGTTTAAAATGGGGTTGCCACTAACAAGTCCATCGACTATGGACTATTTTAACAAGACAAGATAAGATAAGACAAGATAAGAGACTGTTCTTTGTCCCACAGTAGTGGGGAAGTTCACGTTCTCCGCAGCAGTTACATTAGAAGAAAGGTGAAAAAAAAAACTAAGAAAAATTTGAATAGATATATTCATTCATTAATTCATTATCTTACGCTTTATCCTCTATTAGGGTCGCGGGGGGGGGGTTCCCCAGGCCCATCCAGGGGAGAACGTCTCGGGTGCTGGGCAGATAGACTCAGGACAGGGCGCCATTCCATCGCTGGGCACACACTCACTCACACAAACACACTCTATATTGGTTCTCCGGTTTCCTCCCACAGTCCAAAAACATGGATCAAGTCAATTGAGTTCTCCAAATTGCCCCATATAGAGTGTGTCTGTGTGAGTGAGTGTGTGTCCAGTGATAGATTGGCGTCTTAGTGGTTGGCATGTTCTCCTCTCAGCGCTAGGGATTCCCGGTTTGAATCCCCATCTGGGTGGAGTTTCCATGTTCTCCCCGTGTCCGTGTGGGTTTCCTCCGGGTTCTCCGGTTTCCTCCCACAGTCCAAAAACATGGATCAAGGTTAATTGAGTTCTCACAATTGCCCCATATAGAGTGTGTCTGTGTGAGTGAGTGTGTGTCCAGTGATAGATTGGCGTCCTGTCCTGGGTGTATCTGCCCAGCGCCCGAGACGTTCTCCTCTGGATGGGCATGGGGAACCCCCCCTAATAGTCACCCTAATAGAGGATAAACGCGGAGGAAACCCACGCGGACACGGGGAGAACATGGAAACTCCACCCAGATGGGGATTCGGACCGTGCTAACCACTAAGCCACCCACCTTGTAAGTCGCTTTGGATAAAAGTGTCTGCTAAGTAGGGGTGAGCTGCAATATTCGCTGATTCGACGATTCGATTCGGAGAACCGTAGTCGACTATGAACCTCATAGTCGAATGTACCATTTTGACCACATGGGGGCGCCCATGGCTGCTGCTAAGCATTAGTTTTTTTACATGAAATGTCTTTGTTTTCGTTATATATATAGCCTAGGGCTGTATTCATCTAAGGATTCTCATAGTCGAATCTGATTCGTCAGATTTTCCCTGTCGTCGACTGATAGTCGAATCAATTAAAATTTCACCACAAGATGGCGCTATAAGCGTGGTTTTTAAAAAAGATTTTTTAAAAATATTTTACTTGTTTTTCTAGAGCACCGTAAATGGGATCCCCATTCTGGACTTTTTTCCACTTCAAAGGAAAAACCTAAAAAAAAACCTAGAAATTAGGATGATTTTATTTGACAAAAGGCTATATATATAACGAAAACAAAGACGTTTCATGTAAAAACTAATGCTTAGCAGCAGCCATGGGCGCCCCCATGTGGTCAAAATGGTACATTCGACTATGAGGTTCATAGTCGACTACGGTTCTCCGAATCGAATCGTCGAATCAGCGAATATTGCAGCTCACCCCTAATATAGCCTTTTGTCAAATAAAATAAAAATAAAGTTTTTAGGTTTTTTTAGGTTTTTCCTTTGAAGTGGAAAAAGTCCAGAATGGGGATCCCATTTACAGTGCTCTAGAAAAACAAGTAAAATATAAAAAAAAAAAAAATTTTTAAATCACGCTTATAGCGCCATCTTGTGTTGAAATTTTAACTGATTCGACTATCAGTCGACTATAGGGAAAATCTGACGAATCAGATTCGACTATGAAAATCCTTAGTTGAATACAGCCCTACTGCTAAGTGACCAAATGGAAAAACTCTAATCTCATGATGAATGAGTGAATGAAACACTGCCACTGTCACTTCATCTTGGGAGTTTAAAGGCTTATTACACTGTAAAGCTGTTTTGTGACTGTACTATTGGAACCCCGTCGGTGATGTTTTGGTTCTCGCTCTGATGCAGACGTTGCCGTGGTGGAGATCAGTGATTCGTTTCACCAGCCGTCACTCTTCTACCACCTGGGTGTCCGAGAGAGTCTCAGCATGACCAATAACATCATCCTGTACTGCCACAAGCAAGAGAGTGACCTTCAGCTGCTTAAGGTCAGAACGACCGTCTGCCAGCGGAACGTTCCATCCCGTCGCTGTGTGTTTATAAAATGTTCTGCTGCTTCACTCTGATTGGCTGAGATTTCGGATCTGTTCTGTACTTCAGTTTCATGACAAACTATAATTTAATCAGTGCATATCCTGTTCAGACTTAAGTATGTGCTAAATTTGGATATCACCAACATGACTCCAGAATGACCTCAGGGGTGGTCATCCAGTCGGACCAAGGGATGAGACCATTACTGATTTAGATGACACAGTTATCAGCTTAAAGTTATCATGATTATACAATTAATATGCAATAATTGACTTTAGGGTGGCGTGGTGGCTTAGTGGTTGGCATGTTCTCCTCTCGGCACTAGGGATTCCCGGTTCGCGTGGGTTTCCTCCCACAGTCCAAAAACTTGGATCAAGACAATTGAGTTCTCCAAATTGCCCCATATAGTGTATGTGTGAGTGAGTGTGTGTCCAGTGATAGATTGGTGCCCTGTCCTGGGTGTATCTGCCCAGAGCCCGAAACGTTCTCCCCTGGATGGGCATGGGGAACCCCATCGCAACCCTAATAGAGGATAAAACGGAAGATAATGAATGAATGACTTTAGGGTGGCATGGTGGCTTAGTGGTCGGCATGTTCTTCTTTCAGCGCTAGGGATTCCCGGTTCGAGTTTCCACGTTCTCCCCGTGTCCGCGTGGGTTTCCTCCGGGTTCTCCGGTTTCCTCCCACTGTCCAAAAACATGGATCAATTGAATTCTCCAAATTGCCCCATATAGAGTGTGTCTGTGTGAGTGAGTGTGTGCCCAGCGATAGATTGGCGCCCTGTCCTGGGTGTATCTGCCCAGCGCCCGAAACGTTCTCCCCTGGATGGGCGATTAATTGTCTCATCCCTAGTCTGACCTTAGTGTTAACTCTTGATGGTCTTCACTCTGTCGCGGTAGAACCATCCATCCAATTATCTTCGCTTTATCCTCTACTAGGGTCGCGGGAGGGTAGGGGGGTTCCCCATGCCCATCCAGGGGAGAACGTTTCGGGCGCTAGGTAGATACACCCAGGACAGGGCGCCAATCTATCACTGGGAACACACACACTCTATATGGGGCAATTTGGAGAACTCAATTTGGCCGTTGATCCATGTTTTTGGACTGTGGGAGGAAACCGGAGAACCCGGAGGAAACCCACGGGGAGAACATGGAAACTCCACCCAGATTGGGATTCGAACTGGGAATCCCTGGCGCTGAGAGGAGAACATGCCAACCACTAAGCCCCATGCCGCCCGCTGTAGAACCAGTTGTTCTAAATGTTGTTCTGAATGAAAAACCTTTATTTCAGCTTGTTGCTTTTGGTGGAGTTTTATTAAAGTGAGATGATGCTGAAGCGGTCAATGATCTGATTAACCTTCAGGGTTCTTCATTTTAACCTGTGGCTTTTGATTGTGGTTCCATCAGGAGCAGTGTGGCAGTTACACCTTCATCCCGTACGTGCTTTCGGCACAGGGGAAGCTGTTGGCTTGTGATGCGAACATCATGCGTGGACTCACCGAGCTCCTGCAACCCAGTTTCGCCATCGAATCTCTGCTCACCCCGCTGGTGGAGCAGCTAGTGAAGCTGTTCGAGAACGTACATGTTCATGCCAGGTGTGTGTGTGTATGTCGTGTTCTCAGGGGCCACCTCAGAACCTGGGCGCCCTCTGGAGTGTGGCACGGTGGCTTAGTGGTTAGCACGTTCGCCTCACAGCACTAGGGATTCCCGGTTCGAATCCTCATCTGGGTGGAGTTTCCACGTTCTCCCCGTGTCCGCGTGGGTTTCCTCCGGGTTCTCCGGTTTCCTCCCACAGTCCAAAAACATGGATCAAGTCAATTGAGTTCTCCAAATTGCCCCATATAGAGTGTGTCTGTGTGAGTAAGTGTGTGCCCAGTGATGGATTGGCACCCTGTCCTGGGCGTATCTGCCCAGCGCCCGAGACGTTCTCCCCTGGATGGGCATGGGGAACCCCACCGCGACCCTAATAGAGGATAAAGCGGGAGATAATGAATGAATGAATGTATGTTAATAGGAGCGGCACGGTGGCTTAGTGGTTAGCATGTTCTCCTCTCAGCGCTGGGGATTCCCGGTTCAAATCCCCATCTGGGTGGAGTTTCCATGTTCTCACCATGTCCGTGTGGGTTTCCTCCGGGTTCTCCGCTTTCCTCCCACAGTCCAAAAACATGGATCAAGTCAATTGAGTTCTCCAAATTGCCCCATAGAGAGTGTATATGCGTGAGTGAGTGTGTGCCCAGCGATGGATTGGTGTCCTGTCCTGGGTCTATCTGCCCAGCACCTGAGACGTTCTCCCCTGGATAGACATGGGGAACCCCACCGCGACCCTAATAGAGGATAAAGCGGGAGATAATGAATGAATGAATGTATGTTAATAGGAGCGGCACGGTGGCTTAGTGGTTAGCATGTTCTCCTCTGTGCGCTGTACTGGATTCCCGGTTCAAATCCCCATCTGAGGGAGTTCCATGTTCTCACCATGTCCTTAGTGGGTTTCCTCCGGGTTCTCCGAGTCAGGAACTTTCCTCCCACAGTCCAAAACATGGATCAAGTCAATTGGAGTTCTCCAAATCGTGCCCCATAGAGAGTGTATATGCGTGAGTGAGTGTAACACCAGCGATGATTGGTGTCCTGTCCTGGTCTATCTGCCCAGCAACGAACGTTGTATAGTGTCTCTCCCCTGGATAGACATGGGGATTTTAACCCCACCGCGACCCTAATAGAGGGATAAAGCGGGAGATAATGAATGAATGAATGTCCTGTTCAATAAGGAGCGGCACGTTTGGCAAAGTAGTGGTTAGCATGTTTTCTCCCTCTCAGCGCTGGGGATTCCCGAGTTCAAATCCCCTCTGGGTGGAGTTTTATGTTGCAATCACCATGTCCGTGTGGGTTTCCTCTCCGGGTTCTCCGCTTTCCTCCCACAGTCCCAAAAACATGATCAAGACTCTTTTCAATGAGACTTCTCCAAATTGCCCCATAGGAGTGCATATATGCGTAAGTGAGTGTGTGCCCAGCGATGGATTGGTGTCCTGTCCTGGTCTATCTGAACCCAGCACCCGATGATTACGTTCTCACCCTGGAAGACATGGGGAACCCCACCGCGGACCCTGAATAGATTGATTTCTTCGGGAGATATGAATCTACTGAATGTCTTGGGTTAATAGGTAGCGCACAGGGTAGGCTTAGTGGTTAGCATGTTCTCCCTCAGCGCTATGGGGATTCCCGGTTCGAATGGCACACATCTGGGTGATATCATTTCCATTGGTTCTCCCACGTTTTTCCGCCTGGGTTTCCTCCGGGTTCTCCGCTTTCCTCCCACAGTCCAAAAACATGGATGGCAAGTCAATTGAGTTCTGCGCCAATTGCCCCATATAGAGTGTGTCTGGTGTGAGTGAGTGTGTGCCCAGCGATAGATTGGCGTCCTGTCCTGGGTGTATCTGCCCAGCGCCCGAAATGTTCTCCCCTGGATGGGCATGGGGAACCCCACTGCGACCCTAATAGAGGATAAAGCGGGAGATAATGAATGAATGTATGTTAATATTTGTAAACAGTCGACCCCCAATGTTCTTTAACCCAAACTTTTCCAATCTGTTGTGCTTGTGCTGGCAGTGAGTACATGCATGAGTCGATCCGCAGAGAGATCCGGATGGCGCGGGAACGATTCAGCGGTGAGTCTCTGAGTCAGGAACTGAACCGAATCCAGAAGCGGCTGGACACCGTGGAGCTGCTGAGTCCGGACATCGTCATGAACCTGCTGCTGTCATACCGCGACGTTCAGGTCAGCTTCAGAACGCAACGGTTATAGTGTCTCCCAGCCATAACTGAGGGATTTTAATGACACACGTTCTCTGTAAATGAAACAGAATCAATTCTTTCAACCCAGAGAATTTGTCACAAAGTATGTGGACATGCCTGCTAATTATTAAACTCATTCATTTGCATTTCCATTACATTTGGTCATTTATTGGACGCTTTTACCCAAAGCGACTTACAAGGTGAGCACAGGGTTCATCACAGCGCCCCCTGGAGCAATGAGGGTTAAGGGTCTTGCTCAAGGACCCACATTGGTAACTTCAGTGGACCTGGGATTTGAACCCCCAACCTTCAGAATGATAGCCCAACACCCTAACCACTGAGCTACCGCGTCCTCGTTACATTCGCCCTCTTTCATTCATTATCTTCCGTTTAATACTCTACTAAGGTCTTGGGCCGTCCAGTGGAGAACGTTTTGGGAGCTAGGCACCCAGGACAGGATGCCAATCTGTCACTGGGCACACACTCACAATCACACTCTATATTATTCATTCATCCATTATCTCCCACTTTATCCTCTATTAGGGTCGCGGTGGGGTTCCCCATGCCCATCCAGGGGAGAACGTCTCGGGCGCTGGGCAGAGGGCGCCAATCCATCACTTTGCACACACTCACTCACACAGACACACTCTCTATGGGGCAATTTGGAGAACTCAATTAACTTGATCCATGTTTTTGGACTGTGGGAGGAAACCGGAGAACCCGGAGAAAACCCACGCGGACACGGGGAGAACATGGAAACTCCACCCAGATGGGGATTCGAACCGGGAATCCCTAGTGCTGAGAGGAGAACATGCCAACTACTAAGCCACCGTGCCACCCACTCTATATTATTATATTATATAATCTCTCCATTGGCTCCCGGTAGCTGGGCAGATAGATCCAGGACAGGACGCCAATCCATCGCTTGGCACACACTCAATCACACACACACTCTATATGGGGCAATTTGGAGAACTCAATTAACTTGATCCATGTGTTCGGACTGTGGGAGGAAACCGGAGAACCCGGAGGAAACCCACGCGGACACGGGGAGAACATGGAAACATGCCGGCCTACCTTTCAACTATTCATTCATTATCTCCCGCTTTATCCTCTATTAGGGTCGCGGGGGGGGGGGGGTTCCCCATGCCCATCCAGGGGAGAACGTTTCGGGCGCTGGGCAGATAGACCCAGGACAGGACGCCAATCCATCGCTGGGCACCTTTCAACGAACTTTCCTTAAATCTTGAGATCAAACTCCATGTGTGTGAATTTAAATTTGGACGTCTTGTATCGATGTCCACATACTTCTGACCGTGTGTGAGGTTTGCAGTGTGAGGAACCTGAGCCGGAGCTGAGTGTGTGTGTGCTCCTGTGCAGGATTACGAGTCGATCGTTAATCTGGTGGAGATGTTGAATGACCTGCCCATGTGCACCATGGCGTCCCAACCCAACATTAAGTTCCAGTACATTTTCGCTCTGACCAGGTGAACCCTCCCTCCGTCGTGCGTTTCAGCTCGGATGCTCGTGCTCGGCGTGAACCGCACCGTTATCTGCTTACAGGAGGAATCGGTCAGGCGATCGGGAGAAAGCCCTGTCACTGGTTCTGCCTCTAGTGCAGTCGGGGGAACAAGTGGCTTCAGACGTCTACTGTCTGTGTGGACGCGTTTATAAAGACATGTTCCTCAGTTCTAACTGCACTGATACCGTCAGCCGAGACCAGGCCTGCTACTGGTAAGAGTCTGAACCCTTCATCCCGTTATCACCACCACATCAGCATTAGTTTATTTTCATATTATTCTTATTATAATAATAATAATAATCGTGGGTTTCCTCCGGGTTCTCCGGATTCCTCCCACAGTCCAAAAACATGGATCAAGTCAATTGAGTTCTCCAAATTGCCCCATATAGAGTGTGTCTGTGTGAGTGAGTGTGTGCCCAGTGATAGATTGGCGTCCTGTCCTGGGTGTATCTGCCCTTGGGTGGCAGTGTGGTTTACTGGGCGGCTCTTGGGTGGCAGTGTGGTTTACTGGGCAGCCTTTGGGTGGCAGTGTGGTTTATTGGGGTGGCCTATGGATGTCAGTGTGCAGTTTGCTGGGCAGCCTTTGGGTTACGGTGTGGTTTGCTTGGGCAGCCTTTGGATGGCAGTGTGTAGTTTACTGGGCGGCCCTTGGGTGACGGTGTGGTTTGCTTGGGCAGCCTTTGGATGGCAGTGTGCATATTCCTAGGTGGCCTTTGGGTGACGGTGTGGTTTACTGGGGTGGCCTTTGGATGGCAGTGTGCAGTTTGCTGGGCGGCCTTTGGGTGACAGTGTGGTTTGCTAGGCAGCCTTTGGGTGACGTGTGGTTTACTGGGGTGGCCTTTGGGTGACAGTGTGCAGTTTGCTGGGCAGCCTTTGGGTGACCGTGTGCATATTACTTGGTGGTCTTTGGGTGACCGTGTGGTTTACTGGGGTGGCCTTTGGATGGCAGTGTGCATATTTCTGGGCGGCCTTTGGGTGACCGTGTGGTTTACTGGGGTGGCCTTTGGGTGACAGTGTGCAGTTTGCTGGGCAGCCTTTGGGTGACCGTGTGGTTTACTGGGGTGGCCTTTGGATGGCAGTGTGCATATTTCTGGGTGGCCTTTGGGTGACGTATGGTTTACTGGGGTGGCCTTTGGATGGCAGTGTGCATATTCCTGGGTGGCCTTTAGGTGACCATGTGGTTTACTGGGGTGGCCTTTGAATGGCAGTGTGCATATTTCTGGGTGGCCTTTGGTGACCGTGTGGCACATTTTACACTGGGTGGCCTTTGGATGGCAGTGTGCATATTTCTGGGCGGCCTTTGGGTGACCGTGTGGTTTACTGGGGTGGCCTTTGGATGGCAGTGTGCATATTTCTGGGTGGCCTTTGGGTGACCGTGTGGTTTACTGGGGTGGCCTATGGGTGACAGTGTGGTTTACTGGGCAATCTTTGGGTGACAGTGTGGTTTACTGGGGTGGCCTTTGGATGGCAGTGTGCATATTTCTGGGTGGCCTTTGGGTGGCAGTGTGCATATTTCTGGGTGGCCTTTGGGTGGCAGTGTGCATATTTCTGGGTGGCCTTTGGGTGACCGTGTGGTTTGCTGGGGTGGCCTTTGAATGGCAGTGTGCATATTTCTGGGTGGCCTTTGGGTGACCATGTGGTTTACTGGGGTGGCCTTTGGATGGCAGTGTGCATCTTTCTGGGTGGCCTTTGGGTGACCGTGTGGTTTACTGGGGTGGCCTTTGGATGGCAGTGTGCATATTTCTGGGTGGCCTTTGGGTGACCGTGTGGTTTACTGGGGTGGCCTTTGGATGGCAGTGTGCATATTTCTTGGTGGCCTTTGGGTGACCGTATGGTTTACTGGGGTGGCCTTTGGATGGCAGTGTGCATATTTCTGGGTGGCCTTTGGGTGACCGTGTGGTTTACTGGGGTGGCCTTTGGGTGACAGTGTGGTTTACTGGGCAATCTTTGGGTGACAGTGTGGTTTACTGGGGCGGCCTTTGGATGGCAGTGTGCATATTTCTGGGTGGCCTTTGGGTGGCAGTGTGCATATTTCTGGGTGGCCTTTGGATGGCAGTGTGCAGTTTGGTGGGCAGCCTTTGGGTGACAGTGTGGTTTGCTTGGGCAGCCTTTGGGTGACCGTGTGGTTTACTGGGGTGGCCTTTGGGTGACAGTGTGCAGTTTGGTGGGCAGCCTTTGGGTGACAGTGTGGTTTGCTTGGGCAGCCTTTGGGTGACAGTGTGGTTTGCTGGGGTGGCCTTTGGGTGACAGTGTGCAGTTTGGTGGGCAGCCTTTGGGTGGCAGTGTGAAGGGGGTCATATTGTTTACAGAGGTTATGAGTTTCTGTGTAGATCGTTTGACGTGATGTGAGACGACTCACTTATGTAAAAAAAAAACTCAAAATAAATCAAATAAAACATGAATTATTATTTCAGAATCAGGTGGGGTTTTTTATCTCTGTTTTAAACTCAGAATTGAACGTTTCTTAAAAAATATCACTTTTTTTTATTTATTTTATTTTTTTTTATTTTATTATAATTTTTTTATTGTTCGTGGCAATCACAGGTATGGAAAAGCGTTTGTGATGGAACCTTCTCTGCACTCCGGTATCAACAGAGTGGTTCTGCTGATCGCTGCGGGTCACGAATTCAACACGTCTGTGGAAGTGCGAAAGATCGGTGTGTTTCCCTCACGTCTCCCAACAAACCTCCATCCGACTGTCCTCTTTAGATCCTTATTATTCTTTTTTTTATTATGTTGGATATGATGTTGGTTTATATTCTGATGTGAACAGTTGATCTGATGTTCAGGTGTGACTCTAAGCAGTTTGCTCGGGAGGAAGGGCAGTTTGGAGAAGATGCACGATTACTGGGATGTTGGTTTTTACCTCGGAGCTGGAATTCTGGCCAACGAGCACAAAAAGGTTATAGAAGCTTCGGAGAAACTTTACCGCCTCAAAGCTCCGATGTGGTGAGCGTCCCGACACTGACCTACAACATTCATTCATTATCTTCCTCTTAATCCTCCACTAGGGGTCGCAGGAGGGGTTCCCCATGCCCATCCAGGGGAGAATTTCTGGATGTACCAAGGACAGGGCACCAATATATTCCTGGACACACGCTCACTCGCTATAGGGGGCAATTTGGAGCATTCATTCATTCATTATCTCCCGCTTTATCCTCTATTAGTGTCGCGGTGGGGTTCTCCATGCCCATCCAGGGGAGAACGTCTCGGGCGCTGGGCAGATAGACCCAGGACAGGGCACCAATCCATCGCTGGGCACACACTCACTCACACAGACACACTCTATATGGGGCAATTTTGAGAACTCAATTGACTTGATCCATGTTTTTGGACTGTGGGAGGAAACCGGAGAACCCGGAGGAAACCCACGCAGACCCGGGGAGAACATGGAAACTCCACCCAGATGGCGATTCGAACCGGGAATCCCTAGCGCTGAGAGGCGAACGTGCCAACCACTAAGCCACCGTGCCGCCTTGGAGCATTCATTCATTCATTCATTCATTATCTCCCGCTTTATCCTCTATTAGGGTCGCGGTTGGGGTTCTCCATGCCCATCCAGGGGAGAACGTCTCGGGCGCTGGGCAGATACACCCAGGACAGGACGCCAATCCATCGATGGTCTCACACTCACTCACACAAACACACTCTATATGGGGCAATTTAGAGAACTCAATTAACTTGATCCATGTTTTTGGACTGTGGGAGGAAACCAGAGAACCCGGAGGAAACCCACGCAGACACGGGGAGAACATGGAAACTCCACCCAGATGGGGATTCGAACCGGGAATCCCTAGCGCTGAGAGGAGAACGTGCTAACCACTAAGCCATCGTGCCGCCTTGGAGCATTCAATTCACCTCAAATGCATGTTTTTAGTTTGTGGGAGGAAATCTGAGAACCCGGAGGAAGCCCACAAGGACACGGGGAGAACATGGAAACTCCACCCAGATCGAGATTCCAACCCGGATCCTGAGTGCTGAAAGGAGAACATGCTAACCACCGGGCCGCCCAACCTGGAACATGAATAAAACGATGCATCGTTCAGAATAATCAAACTAACATATGGATATCCTGAACCGACGGCCTGAAGGCACCAACTGTAGAGGCATACATGGATTACTGTACTTGAGGGCGTGGCCGAAGGTTCCCGAGATTCTGACCGATGGCCCAGACATAATCAATTTATTGACCAACCAATGTTTTATTGGTAATTTATTAACTCGAGTGTTGACCTGAAGAAGCAGCAGGTCCAACACTAGGGGTGAGCTGCAATATTCGCTGATTCGACGATTCGATTCGGAGAACCGTAGTCGACTATGAACCTCATAGTCGAATGTACCATTTTGACCACATGGGGGCGCCCATGGCTACTGCTAAGCATTAGTTTTTACATGAAATGTCTTTGTTTTCGTTATATATATATATATATAGCCTTTTGTCAAATAAAATCATCCTAATTTATAGAAAAAAAAAGAAAAAAGAAAAACAAAAAAAAGGTTTTCTTTTGTTAGAAAAACAAGAAAAATATAAAATATATATATTTTTTAAAAACTACGCCCTTAGCGCCATCTTGTGGTGAAATTTTAACTGATTTGACTATCAGTCGACTATAGGGAAAATCTGACGAATCAGATTCGACTATGAAAATCTTTAGTTGAATACAGCCCTATCCAACACTGATGTTGGTTCATGATCTGTTATCTGATTGAACTCTTCATTGTGGATGTTCAGGTACGTCAGCTCGGTCATGGAGACGTATATTTTATACAAGCACTTCGCCAAACCCCTGGAGGTCACGCACCCCAGACAGGAGCTGGTGGACTTTTGGATGGAGCTGCTGGTTCAGGCCTGTAAACCCAGCGTATGTACAGCTCGCTGTCCGGTGAGAACGCCACATCTCCACCTCATACTCACCTGCGCCGTAGAACATTAGAACTCCCATCAATCTTCTTCATTACACCATCCATAATGAACGTGGTTCCTTTATTTGAGATACTATTGTCAGGTAGATCCATAGAACTTCTCCCCCTCTGTTCTGCCATTCTATTGAGAAACTCATTTATTCATTATCTTCCCCTTTATCCTCTACTAGGGTCACGGGGGGGGGGTTCCCCATGCCCATCCAGGGGAGAACGTTTCGGGCGCTGGGCAGATAGACCCAGGACAGGACACCAATCCATCACTGGGTGCACACTCACTCACACAGACACACTCTATATGGGGCAATTTGGAGAATTCAATTGACTTGATCCATGTTTTTGGACTGTGGGAGGAAACCGGACAACCCGGAGGAAACCCATGTGGACACGGGGAGAACATGGAAACTCCACCCAGATGGGGATTCGAACCGGGAATCCCTAACGCTGAGAGGAGAACATGCCAACCACTAAGCCACTGCGCCCTATTGAGAAACAATTATAAATATTTTTGTGCATTTAGAACGCAAGTCCTGAGGAAGTTCTTCATCGCAGTGGTTCTCTGTTCTTATATCTGTGACTGGGTCCACTGCGGTACTCACTGGTTCCATGATGTTGCAGGTTCTGATCCTGGAACCTACCAAAGTCTTCCAGCCGAGTGTGGTGAGCGTGAGTGAGGAGGATGAGCACCACACGGTGCAGATCAGACATGTCGCACCTCTGCAGGTAAACTGTTTTCAATTTGTACGTTTGCGAACGGGAGGCATTGCCATGGTAACGAGGACGATACCTGTCTTACCTGCCTATGGGGATAGGGGGCGTCACAATCACCTGTCGGTGCTTCAAAACATCCATCCATCCATTATCTTACACTTTATCCTCTATTAGGGTTGTGCGGGGGGGTTCTGAGAACGTTTCGGGCGCTGGGCAGATACACCCAGGACAGGGCGCCAATCCATCGCTGGACACACACTCACTCACACAGACACACTCTATATGGGGCAATTTGGAGAACTCAATTGACTTGATCCATGTTTTTGGACTGTGGGGGGAAACCGGAGAACCCGGAGGAAACCCAAGCGGACATGGGGAGAACATGGAAACTCCACCCAGATTGAGATTCGAACCAGGAATCCCCAGCGCTGAGAGGAGAACATGCCAACCACTAATCCACTGTGCCGCCCGTGCTTCAAACAGTATCCCCAAATTCTTTGAGTAACAGAATTTCATATATATATATATATATATATGACAGGCGGCACGGTGGCTTAGTGGTTGGCATGTTCTCCTCTCAGCACTAGGGATTCCCGGTTCGAATCCCAATCTGGGTGGAGTTTCCATGTTCTCCCTGTGTCTGCGTGGGTTTCCTCCAGGGTCTCCGGTTTCCTCCCACAGTCCAAAAACATGGATCAAGTCAATTGAGTTCTCCAAATTGCCCCATATTTGAATGTTGTTGGTAAAATCCAGTTTAAAGTCATTTGTCTTATCTTGTGTTTCTCAGAATGGACTTCATGAATGGACGTTCCCCTGCGTTAGCTATACGAGGAGTCAGGTACGGTCTACACTCTCATCTAGTCCTTATCCCTGGAGCTTTGGCGGGTGGGCAGCACAGTGGGGCATTGATACCAGGGTATGAGTCCCGGTTGCGGTGCACACTTTTGAATTTGGCGTGTCCTCTGTGTGTAGTTAGGGTTTTCCCACAGCCTCATCATAAATCCTTTGAAAGCATTTTGGAAACAAGTCCTCTGGACTAAAAGAACATCCAGTCTAACTGTTAAGCAGGGTGGTGGATCAGTCATAATTTGCTGTTGTATCAGTCGGTGAGACGGTGAACATCCCCTGTTAGTCATCCATCCAACCAGTATTTTCCGCTTTATCCTCTATTAGGGTCGCGGGGGGTTCCCCATGCCCATCCAGGGGAGAACGTCTCGTGCGCTGGGCAGATACACCCAGGACAGGACGCCAATCTATCACTGGACACATTCACTCACTCACACAGACACACTCTATACGGGGCCCATCCATCCATCCAGTATTTTCCGCTTTATCCTATATTAGGGTCGTGGGGGGGGGTTCCCCATGCCCATCCAGGGGAGAACGTCTCGGGCGCTGGGCAGATAGACCCAGGACTTGTTTTTTTTTTCTATTTTCTTTTTTTTTTCTTCTAGAAATTAGGATGATTTTATTTGACAAAAGGCTATGTATATAACGAAAACAAAGACATTTCATGTAAAAACTAATGCTTAGCAGCAGCCATGGGCGCCCCCATGTGGTCAGAATGGTACATTTGACTATGAGGTTCATAGTCGACTACGGTTCTCCGAATCGAATCGTCGAATCAGCGAATATTGCAGCTCACCCCTAATATCTACACTCAGTTGTGTTTCTGTTTTTCACTTGCACACTGTCTTTATGATTAACTGCATTTCTGTCTATTAGAGGATAAAGCGGGAGATAATGGATGGATACATTTTAGGTTTGTTGCTCATTGGCAGCTTTTACAGCTTCCACGCCTCCCAACTTTTTGGCGTGCGTCTGAAATGTTTGTGTATTTATTTTAGTTAAGCGTCTGTGAAGTCACACTCTCGGTTCAAAATGCAGTTATATGACCCTTTCTCTCTCTCTCTTTCTCTCTCTCTCTTTCTCTCTCTCTCTCTCTCTCTCTCTCTCTCTCTCAGTATCTCGACGTTGGATGAGCGCAGCTGTTTCCTGTACGTTCTGTATAATTCTGATGATTTTCAGCTCTGTTTCCCGAGTGATCTGCACTGTAAAGGGTGAGCAGAACAACCTTAACTGTAATGCTGCCGTTACATTATACTAATATACCGTCCATTATCTTCCGCTTTATCCTCTATTAGGGTCGCGGGGGGGTTCCCCATGCCCATCCAGGGGAGAACGTTTCGGGCGCTGGGCAGATAGACCCAGGACAGGGCGCCAATCTATCGCTGGGCACACACTCACTCACACAGACACACTCTATATGAACTCAATTGACTTGATCCATGTTTTTGGACTGTGGGAGGAAACCGGAGAACCCGGAGGAAACCCACGCGGACACGGGGAGAACATGGAAAATCCACCCAGATGGGGATTCGAACCGGGAATCCCTAGTGCTGAGAGGCGAACGTGCCAATGTGGGTTTATTTGTTTTTTATATTTCTTAATTCTGTATCGCTGGGCACATAAGAACATTATTATTATTATTATAAGGCGCAGTCTGAATTTCGGGGTCTATTTCTGTATTTGACTCACGTATAAGGCGCACCGTACTATAAGGTGCAGTCTGAATTATGGATTCTATTTCTGTACGGTACTTATTCTGTACGGCAGCGTATTATAAGGCACTCGCTAAAACATACGATCTACAAGAAAAGTAAAGGATGCAGAACGCTGATTTATAATTGAGGTTTATTCTACTACTTGATAAAACACACATTATTTTAATCTCTCTTCTCCCACAAATCCATCAAAGTCCTCGTCTTCTGTGTCTGAATTAAAAAGCCGTTTCACTATCGAGCGCTCCGGGTTCCCCTCATCGACGTCCGAGTCCGTCTCGTCTCCGGGCGGCCGTTCGGCGACGATGCCGGCTTTGGCGAAAGCTCGGATGACGGTCACGGCGGAACCCTCAGCCCAGGCGTCCACAACCCATTCACAGACGGTGGCGCAACTCGCCCGCCGCGATTTTGGAACTCGGTA
>JAFMOC010000712.1:90000-102406 GCA_019802505.1 Corydoras sp. C115
AATCATTTTACCATGAATCCCCATCTGGGTGGAGTTTCCATGTTCTCCCCGTGTCCGCGTGGGTTTCCTCCGGGTTCTCCGGTTTCCTCCCACAGTCCAAAAACATGGATCAAGTCAATTGAATTCTCCAAATTGCCCCATATAGAGTGTGTCTGTGTGAGTGAGTGTGTGCCCAGCGATGGATTGGCGCCCTGTCCTGGGTGTATCTGCCCAGCGCCCGAGATGTTCTCCCCTGGGCATGGGGAACCCCCCCGCGACCCTAATAGAGGATAAAAGTGGGAGATAATGAATGAAAACCTGTAAGGTCATTCCACAAGATTGTGCATTGCGACTCGGGATTGTTGCTCATTCATCCAAGATCTGTCTCTGTTTATCCCAAATGATGGGATAGGGTTGAGGTCCAGGCTCTGTATGGATCAACCTCACCTAAATGTCAGACAGGACTTTGTGGACCTAAATTGGTGCACCATCCATCCATCCATCCAGACATTATCTTCTGCTTTATTCACTATTAGGGTCGCAGGGGGGGTTCCCCATACCCATCCAGGGGAGAACGTCTTGGGGGCTGGGCAGATACACCCAGGAGAGGACGCCAATCTATCGCTGGGCGCATATACATATATATATATATATATATATATATATATATATATATATATATATATATATATATATATATATATATATATATATTCTTACATTTATTTTATATACTGTATATAGATATATATTATATTTATAGTTAAATATTCTATTTAATTTATATTTGTAGTGGTATATTATATATATTCATAGTTGTATACTGTATTATATTTCACTTGGCGATATGTGTAATTCTCATTTTCTTCTTTAAATTTAAAAAAATTTAAAATAACAGGGTAATCGGGGTCCGTGACCCATAATTTCATTCATAACTTTATTCTGTAACACATGTGATATTAATGATAATAAAATGTCCTTGAATCTTGAATCTTCCTGGTTTATTTGTCTGCAGGAACCCTGCAGTACATGGCTCCGGAGATTATTGACCAGGGCCCTCGAGGTTATGGGAAACCGGCGGATATCTGGTCTCTTGGTTGCACCATTATAGAAATGGCGACTGGGAAACCGCCGTTCCATGAACTCGGCAGTCCTCAGGCCGCCATGTTTAAGGTACTGCAGTGATTTTAAACTCCATCTGTAACGTCATACTCTGTTAGTCCTCTTTACTTTGTTCTCCGATGATCAGCACCATGGACAGTGCAGGTGTTATATGGGTGGTGGATGATTCCCACTGACATGGTGGTGCAGGTGTGTTGGTGTGTATTCGTATGCGTCACTGTATCACTGATGGATGAAGGATGTAGAACATTCACATCACAGTGAAGTTACAGTGAAGTTACAGTGAAGTTACAGTTACAGTGAAGTTACAGTTACAGTGAATTTAAAGTTACAGTTACAGTAAAGTTATAGTTACAGTGAAGTTACAGTGAAGTTACAGTTACAGTGAATTTAAAGTTACAGTTACAGTGAATTTAAAGTTACAGTTACAGTAAAGTTACAGTTACAGTAAAGTTATAGTTACAGTTACAGTGAATTTAAAGTTACAGTTACAGTGAAGTTATAGTTACAGTGAAGTTACAGTTACAGTGAAGTTATAGTTACAGTGAAGTTATAGTTACAGTGAAGTTATAGTTACAGTAAAGTTACAGTTACAGTGAAGTTACAGTGAAGTTATAGTTACAGTGAAGTTACAGTTACAGTGAAGTTACAGTGAAGTTATAGTTACAGTGAAGTTACAGTTACAGTGAAGTTATAGTTACAGTGAAGTTACAGTTACAGTGAAGTTACAGTTACAGTGAAGGTATAGTTACAGTGAAGTTACAGTAAAGTTACTGTTACAGTGAAGTTACAGTTACAGTGAAGTTATAGTTACAGTAAAGTTACAGTTACAGTGAAGTTATAGTTACAGTGAAGTTACAGTTACAGTGAAGTTACAGTTACAGTGAAGTTACAGTAAAGTTACTGTTACAGTGAAGTTATAGTTACAGTGATGTTACAGTTACAGTGAAGTTACAGTGATGTTACAGTTACAGTGAAGTTACAGTGAAGTTATAGTTACAGTGAAGTTACAGTGAATTTAAAGTTACAGTTACAGTGAAGTTATAGTTACAGTGAAGTTACAGTGAAGTTATATTTACAGTGAAGTTACAGTTACAGTGAAGTTATAGTTACAGTGAAGTTAAAGTTACAGTTACAGTGAAGTTACAGTTACAGTACAGTTACAGTGAAGTTATAGTTACAGTGAAGTTATAGTTACAGTGAAGTTACAGTGAAGTTAAAGTTACAGTTACAGTGAAGTTACAGTGAAGTTACAGTTACAGTGAAGTTACAGTTACAGTGAAGTTAGTTACAGTGAAGTTATAGTTACAGTGAAGTTACAGTTACAGTGAAGTTACAGTGAAGTTAAAGTTACAGTGAAGTTAAAGTTACAGTGAAGTTACAGTTACAGTGAAGTTACAGTTACAGTGAAGTTACAGTGAAGTTACAGTTACAGTGAAGTTATAGTTACAGTGAAGTTACAGTTACAGTGAAGTTAGTTACAGTGAAGTTAAAGTTACAGTGAAGTTACAGTGAAGTTATAGTTACAGTGAAGTTACAGTTACAGTGAAGCCAGGCGCTACATACACTTTCCTCGTTTTAACTTTTGGTTGACTTTTGTTGCTCTCATTATCTTCGTCTCTCTCCTCGTCTCTGTGAAATATTTCTCCATGTCTCTTGACAATCACTTGCTCTGTGATATCTTGTTATGCGCCCCCCCAGGCACCGCACTGCGCCCCCCCAGGTGGGCCCGCCCCACTATTTGAGAAGCACTGGTATAAGCGCTTCCGATACTGTTTTGTAAAAAAAACGCTGATACGTGATTTTTTTTTTTTGTTCTCAAACCTCCATCGCGATCGACCGGTCGTATTGAGCGCCCCTGGGATACGGTGTGGATACAGTTTAAAGTCCGGCAGCACAACACACTAACACACCTGCACCACCATCTCAGCATCACTGCAGTAACGAAGTATCAGTTCAGGTTTTTAATGCACTGCACAAATGATCCGCTGAATGTGGGCGTGGCTAATTCGGCTATATCCCGTGCCCCAGGTGGGTATGTTTAAGATCCACCCCACTGTGCCCGACTGCATGTCCGAGGAGGCCAAAGCTTTCATAATGCGCTGCTTCGAACCCAATCCCGACTGCAGGAGCATCGCCTCCGACCTGCTGCAGGACATGTTCCTTCGGGGCAGTGCCAGGAAAAGAACCAAACTGCTGCCCTCCTCATACGAGCTGGAGACCTCTGCTGGTGAGTACAGATCCAACAACACTGACCGGGATGCAAACAGGAGAACCTCCTGGAGAACCTCCTCATCCCTGTATGCTCTGTGTGCAGGGGAGTACCAGAGGAGCATGTCCGTACCTATAGCCATACACGTGGAGGACGTGGACTCTGACAGGTCTGAGCTTTCCAGCTCCTTGGACCTGAGGAGGAACCTGAACCATCTGACCAGCAGGAACCTCACCGAGAGTCCAACAGGAACCAACTTCCTTCAGTGAGTCCGACCTTTAATGTTGTGTAGAGCATGAGTGATGCTTTTATTTTAAAGTTTCTCCATGGCAACAGAAATCGAGTTTCCATGGTCTCCCCGTGTCTGCGTGGGTTTCCTCCGGGTTCTCCGGTTTCCTCCCACAGTCCAAAGACATGGATCAAGTCAATTGAGTTCTCCAAATTGCCCCATATAGAGTGTGTATGTGTGTGTGAGTGAGTGTGTGTCCAGTGATAGATTGGCGTCCTGTCCTGGGTGTATCTGCCCAGCGCCCGAAACGTTTTCCCCTGGATGGGCATGGGGAACCCCCCCCCCCCCCAGCGACCCTAATAGAGGATGAAGCGGAAGATAATGAATAAATGAATTTAAGGGGCGGCACGGTGGCTAAGTGGTTGGCATGTTCTCCTCTCAGCGCTACGGATTCCCGGGTCGAATCCCCATCTGGGTGGAGTTTCCATGGTCTCACCGTGTCCGCGTGGGTTTCCTCCGGGTTCTCCGGTTTCCTCCCATAGTCCAAAAACATGGATCAAGTCAATTGAATTCTCCAAATTGCCCCATAGAGTGTGTGTGTGTGTGTGTGAGTGAGGGAGTGTGTGTCCAACGATGGATTGGCGTCCTGTCCTGGGTGTATCTGCCCAGCGCCCGAAACGTTCTCCCCTGGATGGACATGGGGAACCCCCCCCCCCCCCACGAACCTAATATAGGATAAAGTGGAAGATAATGAATGTATGGATGTCTCATTGTTTGTTTTGGTCAGGACTAAATGTGAACCCATCTGGGTGGAGTTTCCATGTTCTCCCCGTGTCCGCGTGGGTTTCCTCCGGGTTCTCCGGTTTCCTCCCACAGTCCCAAAACATGGATCAAGTCAATTGAGTTCTCCAAATTGCCCCATATAGAGTGTGTATGTGTGTGAGTGAGTGTGTGCCCAGGGATGGATTGGCGCCCTGTCCTGGGTCTATCTGCCCAGCGCCTGAGACGTTCTCCCCTGGATGGGCATGGGGAACCCCCCCCCCCACCCTAATAGAGGATAAAGCGGGAGATAATGAATGGGAATGAAACAAATACGAGCATGCCAGAAACGAAATAAAAAATATATGAAATCTGCTTTAAACAGGTTCCCAACTGGTCTGAACCCGGGACCCGCGTGTTTTCATGGTCTTCAGATCATGACCCGCTTTTATAAAATACAAACCGTACAAATTTATTTAAAATGAGTTTTTCTGTTTAAATCTGTGTAAATCCACTCAATTCATTCTAGAGTCCTCAAAATACATAAAAACACATTTTGTAGAGAATAAAGGTCACGATTAATACTAAAAAGAAATAAATCATTAAATATTATTCCTTACAAATGTTGTTAATTTAAAATGTATGTGTAAATGTGAAAGTATTAAGTAATTAATTAATTTAATTAATTTAAGGGGCGGCACGGTGGCTTAGTGGTTGGCACGTTCTCCTCTCAGCACTAGGGATTCCCGGTTCGAATGCCAATCTGGGTGGAGTTTCCATGTTCTCCCCGTGTCCGCGTGGGTTTCCTCCGGGTTCTCCGGTTTCCTCCCACAGTCCAAAAACATGGATCAAGGTCAATTGAATTCTCCAAATTGCCCCATATAGAGAGTGTGTGTGCCCAGTGATAGATTGGCGCCGTGTCCTGGGTATATCGTATGTTTCGGGCGCTGGGCAGATACAACCAGGACAGGGCGCCAATCCATCGCTGGGCACACACTCACTCACACAGACACACTCTACATGGGGCAATTTGGAGAACTCAATTGACTTGATCCATGTTTTTGGACTGTTGGAGGAAACCGGAGAACCCGGAGGAAACCCAGGCAGACACGGGGAGGACATGGAACCTCCACCCAGATGGGGATTCCAACCGGGAATCCCTAGTGCTGAGAGAGAACATACTAAACCACTAAGCCACCGTGCCGCCCCCATTAAAAGCCAAATAAACAATAAAAAATTTACACCAGATGCTAGAACTACACTGTTAAAGACCTCAGAACATTGATAGATCCGTATAGATCTATATATCTGCAGACTGAAGTGGAATAATGCTGAAGAAATGTATTGGAACCAAATAGCTGTGCACACACACACACACACACACACACACACACACACACACACACACACTGCTCCTACAACAGCACATGCAGAAGTGAGCATTTAAAATGTGTGTGTGTGTGTGCACATGTCGCAGGGTTCCGGGGGAGATGCAGGCGGTCGATCTGTTAAGTCCTGCAGGTTCGGGGGAGAACATTGGTCTCTTCTTGTTGAGGAAGGACAGCGAGAGGAGAGAAACTCTGCACCGAGTCCTGACCGATTACATCAGCCATGTAGTACAGAACATGGAGGACTCCATTCCACAGGTGTTTATCACACACACACACACACACACACACACACGTGACTGCGCCCCAGTACACAGTGCTACGGCCCACAGGACATGGTTGGTGAGTTCGGAGTTAAAGAACTCGACAGACCCTCTCAGAACTCGGGCATCAGTCTTATTTAACCTCATTGAGATGAATTGGAACCCAGATTGTGAGCCAGGTCCTCCAGGTCTGACCTCACAGATGGGTTTCCAACAAACACACGGCCAAACGTTGTAGAAAGACTTTCCAAAAGACATGAACCTGTTAGGGCGGCACGGTGGCTTAGTGGTTAGCACGTTCTCCTCTCAGCGCTAGGGATTCCCGGTTCGAATCCCCATCTGGGTGGAGTTTCCATGTTCTCCCCGTGTCCGCGTGGGTTTCCTCCGGGTTCTCCGGTTTCCTCCCACAGTCCAAAAACATGGTTTAAGTTAATTGAGTTCTCCAAATTGCCCCATATAGAGTGTGTGCGTGAGTGAGTGTGTACCCAGCGATGGATTGGCGCCCTGTCCTGGGTCTAGCTGCCCAGCGCCCGAGATGTTCTCCCCTGGATGGGACATGGGGAACCCCACCGCGACCCTAATAGAGGATAAAGCGGGAGATAATGAATGAATGAATGAATGAATGAAAAAATGAAATCACTTTTGGCGGCACGGTGGCTTAGTGGTCGGCACGTTCTCCTCTCAGCGCTAGGGATTCCCGGTTCGAATCCCCATCTGGTTGGAGTTTCCATGTTCTCCCCGTGTCCGCGTGGGTTTCCTCCGGGTTCTCCGGTTTTTCCCACAGTCCAAAAACATGGTTTAAGTTAATTGAGTTCTCTAAATTGCCCCATATAGAGTGTGATTGTGTGAGTGAGTGAGTGAGTGAGTGTGTGCCCAGCGATGGATTGGCGCCCTGTCCTGGGTGTATCTGCCCAGTGCCCGAGACGTTCTCCCCTGGATGGGCATGGGGAACCCCACCGCGACCCTAATAGAGGATAAAGCGGGAGATAATGAATGAATGAATGAACATGTTATGGCAGCAAAAGAAGAAAGGTTGTGATGTCATAACACCCTCCTGTCCTGTAGGTGTCAGGTGTCTGTGTCTTTTCAGGTTAATCTGTAAACGCGTCCTCATGCTGAGATGGGATCATTTTATATAACAGGAACCTGCACAGGTTTAGGGTTTGGACTGATCTCGGATACGTTAATGGACACTAGGGGTGTCTTCAACTAAGGATTTTCATAGTCGAATCTGATTCGTCAGATTTTCCCTATAGTCGACTGATAGTCGAATCAGTTAAAATTTCACCACAAGCTGGCGCTATAAGCGTGGTTTTTAAAAATATATATATCTTTATATTTTACTTGTTTTTCTAGAGCACCGTAAATGGGATCCCCGTTCTGGACTTTTTTCCACTTCAAAGGAAAAACCTAAAACACTCAGATCAATGCGTTTTAGGATGATTAGGATGATTTTATTTGACAAAAGGCTATATATATAACGAAAACAAAGACATTTCATGTAAAAACTAATGCTTAGCAGCAGCCATGGGCGCCCCCATGTGGTCAAAATGGTACATTCGACTATGAGGTTCATAGTCGACTACGGTTCTCCGAATCGAATCGTCGAATCAGCGAATATTGCAGCTCACCCCTAATGGACACACACATACACACACACACACACACACACACCTGTGCAATCATGTCACAGTGGCTTAGGGGTCAGAGCCTGCACTTCTCACCAGTTAGGTCCTGGGTTCGAATCCGATTTATAATAGATAAAGGTCCTTTCTTGTTCAAGTCATTTATTTATGGTGTGCTTTTTACAACAGTACATCGTCACTAGGGGTGAGCTGCAATATTCGCTGATTCGACGATTCGATTCGGAGAACCGTAGTCGACTATGAACCTCATAGTCGAATGTACCATTTTGACCACATGGGGGCGCCCATGGCTGCTGCTAAGCATTAGTTTTTACATGAAACGTCTTTGTTTTCGTTATATATATAGCCTTTTGTCAAATAAACTCATCCTAATTTCTAGGTTTTTAGGTTTTTTTTTAGGTTTTTCCTTTGAAGTGGAAAAAAGTCCAGAACGGGGATCCCATTTACGGTGCTCTAGAAAAACAAGTCAAATATAAAAAATATATATTTTTTAAAAACCACGCTTATAGCGCCATCTTGTGGTGAAATTTTAACTGATTCGACTATCAGTCGACTATAGGGAAAATCTGACGAATCAGATTCGACTATGGAAATCCTTAGTTGAAGACACCCCTAATCGTCACAAAGCAGCTTTACAGAATGAAAAGCCTTTAAACCCCCAAAGAGCGAGCCGAAGCGACAGCGGCAAGACAAAACTCCCTGTTATGTTGTTATTCAAGGAAGAAACCTTGGGAGGACCAAGACTCAGTGGGGGACTCGTCCTCCTTGAGCGGCCAGGCAGCAACAACAGTGTAGGACACTAATGTAGAGACATTAAACAAATGGAAAAACTAACAACTGGAAAACTATATGTGAGTCCATTAGGGGGCGTCCTGCAGGACCGCCAGTCCAATTGATATTCAGGTTCCATCCAGTATTCGTCGGCAGAGCCATGGATGAAGATCTCCAGGAAGCCAGTCACACCTCAAAAGAAACAGACAAAGCAGCTCAGTGGGTTTGGGTGTTGGGCTACCAAGCTGAAGGTTGGGGGTTCAAATCCCAGGTCCCCTGAAGTTACCAATGTGGGTTCTTGAGCAAGACCCTTAACCCTCATTGCTCCAGGGATGTTGTGATGAACCCTGTGTTCACCTTGTAAGTCGCTTTGGATAAAAGCGTCCAATAAACGACCAAATTTATGTAAATGTAAGGCAGTTAGAGCCTGAGATCTAGATCTTTACATCTTTCTGTGTGCCGTTTGCATGTTCTCCCTCTGTCTCTGCGGCTACAAGTTCAGATGTAGAGCTCTTTTCAGCAGTGTGCTTTCTCTGTCTATCTCCATCTTTAACGTTGCGTCACGAGAGTTGAACGTTCCTGTGCCGCAGACAGAGGAACCCTCCCTCACGCCTGAACACATCACGCAGCTGATTGGTTGCCTGAGAGAGAACATCCGCAGTCCTGATAAGAAGCAGCTGACCAATCGCCTGCAGAAGCTGCGCTCCTCCCTGCACAGAGACTCGCTTCCCCTCAGCAGCCTGCAGACGGCGCTCTTCAGCTTCCAGGACGCGGTGGGTCATTTCAGACGGCTTCCCCGACTTCACAATTCATTCTTACAAAATAGATCTTCAGATGGGCCTCATGGTGGCGTTGTAGTTCGCACATCCGCCTCTCGGTGCTGGGGATCCAGGTTCGAATCCCCATCTGGGTGGAGTTTGCATGTTCTCCCCGTGTCCACATGGGTCTCCTCTGGGTTCGACGGTTTCCTCCCACAGTCCAAAAACATGTTACAAGGTCAATTGAATTCTCCAAATTGCCCCATATAGTGTGTGTATGTGTGAGTGAGTGTACACAGCGATGGATTGACGCCCTGTCTTGGGTCTATATGCCCATCGCCCGAAACGTTCTCCCCTGGATGGTTATGGGGAACCCCCCCCCCCCTTCCCCCAAAGACCCCTGTAGAGGATTAAGCTAAAGATAATGAATGAATGAGAAGATCTATGGATTGTGGGAGAGGTAGCTCAGTGGTCAGGGCTTTGGGCTTTCAATCTGAAGGTTGGGGGTTCAAATCCCAGGTCCACTGAAGTTACCAGTGTGGGTCCTTGAGCAAGACCCTTAACCCTCATTGCTCCATTGCTTTGGATAAAAGCGTCCAATAAATGACCAAATGTAAATGTAATGTAAATGTATGGATGCTTAAATGGATGTGTGAAGTTACAGATCATTCCAGTAGAGGGCAGTGGTGTTGGGGTGGCGCTCAGACTCCGTGTGCTCCTTGTGCAGGTCAAGAAGGTTTTGCGGCAGCAGCAGGTGAAGCCTCACTGGATGTTTGCTCTGGATAATCTCCTCCGTCAGGCCGTGCAGGATGCCATCACTGTTCTCCTGCCAGGTCTGCACTACATCAACCATATTTACATTACCCACAAGTCCCTGGCTTAATTTAACCTTCCGTACATGCGCCACCTCATGGCAGACCCCTTCAGGTTTCATCTCACGGTGCATCCTGTAGCTTCTCCACGTTCTGCTTGTATTTTTCCTCCTCCAGCCACCACATGCTCCACCATTCACCTCATCCATCCCTCTTCTTGTGTTCTCTCAGAACTTAAGTTGCAGCTCCAGTCCTCCTTCGAAGCTGAGGAGGGTTCTCCCGATCCCGAAGGCCGCAGACAGACGACGGAGGAGCTGGAACCATCCCACGCCGAGAACGACGATGAAGAACCACCTGTGGAACCACAGCAGAGCGGCGGTGCAAGGCTGCTGAACCACCAGCATGCCAGCAGCAGCTCCCTTGCTCAGGAATTCAGCTTGCTGTCTCAGGAAACCAAACGGTAACAACGGGTTCCAGGGATCCTGTTTCTCTTTGTCTGTCCTCCTTTTTCTGTAGGTTTTTAGTTCCATTTCCATCACATTTGGTCACTTATTGGACGCATTTATCCAAAGCGACTTACAAGGTGAGCACAGGGTTCATCACAACATCCCTGGAGCAATGAGGGTTAAGGGTCTTGCTCAAGGACCCACATTGGTAACTTCAGAGGACCTGGGATTTGAACCCCCAACCTTCAGATTGATAGCCCAACGCCCAAACCACTGAGCTACCACTCCCCTAGTTCTTTAACAGAAGCATTTAAATCCATCCATCCATTATCCTCCACTTTATCCTCTAGTAGGTTTGTGGGAGTGTTCCCCATGCCCATCCAGGGGAGAAAGTTTCGGGCGCTGGGCAGATACACCCAGGACAGGACGCCAATCCATTGCTGGGCACACACTCACTCACACAGACACACTATATGGGGCAATTTGGAGAAACATGGATCAAGTCTATTGTGTTCTCCAAATTGCCCCATATAGAGTATGTTTGTGTGAGTGAGTGTGTGCTCAGCTATAGGTTGGCGCCCTGTCCTGGGTGTATCTGCCCAGCACCCGAGACGTTCTCCTCTGGATGGGCATGGGGAACCCCACCGCGACCCTAGTGGAGGATAAAGCGAAAGATAATGAATGAATGAATTTAAGAAAGAATTTCACTGCTGGCTGTACCATGTATAACTACACATGTGACAAATAAACCTGATTCTGATTCTGGGTCCTTGAGCAAGACCCTTAAGGCTCATTTATGCTTAACGTTCAATACGGAGACGGATACGGACGGAGCCTTTTGTCCGTACTCTGCGTTCATTTCGTACGTAATTTGCACGTTTTCTGAAAGCTTGCGGATACGGACAGGACGGAGCAATACCACTGGAAACCGTGTGGGCAGTGCATGATGCGACCACTTCCATATGTACACGAAGGAGAATGAAAAACATGGTGGAACTTTTTGAAGACCGGTTATACGAGTATGTGCGCAATTTTAATCATTTATATGATGTTACTTCGCCGGGGCACAGGGACAAACAGTTGTTACAAAGCAAAGCAAGTTATCGAATGCCCTGGCAGACATCCCAAAGTATTGGAAATGACGTTGGTCATCAATTTCCCTCATTGGGCGGACAAGTGAATAAAATTCTCCATCCAAATGTCGCGACCTGTTCAGTGGCCTCACAGAACACCGCCTCTAGAACGCTGCCTTTTTTGTCGTTTTTGCAGTATGTACAAAATCAGAAGTTCCTCCGCCGTCGCCATGTTTGATTTTTACTCTAAACTGCCCTCTAATGGATGTAGTGTTCAACAAGCATATCAACGGAGCTGACGCAAGGAAGTATGTGGGCAGTAACTGTTATAACGCATGAAGCGCACGCACACATTTCCGTACGCAGAGGGAGTATAAATGAGGCTTTAACCCTCATTGCTCCAGGGGGCGCTGTGATGAACCCTGTGCTCACCTTGTAAGTCGCTTTGGATAAAAGCGTCCAATAAATGACCAAATGGAAATGTAATGTACTTTGTACAGTTTTCCATCAGCTATGACGTCATTTGTAATGGTTTCTTTGTGGTTGTGGTGGATCATTCCAATGACGGCTTGATCTTCATCTGTTGGTTCAGGCTGCTGAGTGAGTTGAGCGAGAAGGAGAAGGAGTTTCAGGAACTTCTGAGGAAATCGGTGCAGAACCCAAAGAACCCGAGAGCTTCAGTTAAACTGCAGCAGTCTGCAGATCACAGCAGAGGTCGCTCTATAATCCCCTCGCTCTCTCTCTCTCTCTCTCTCTCTCTCTCTCTCTCTCTCTCTCTCTCTCTTTCCAATCATGTGTCCATGTTTTGGATGCACGGGGTTTGTTTTTGCATTTCTCCTCTCGCACTAGGGATTCCCGGTTTTGAAAAACCCCCCTGGGTTTGGATTTCCAGTTTTCCCCGTGTCCGCTGGGTTTCCTCGGGTTTTCCGGTTTTCCCCCCATCCAAAA
>JAFMOC010000713.1:0-17500 GCA_019802505.1 Corydoras sp. C115
ACAGTTCCAGTAGGTGGCGACAAAAACTTAAAAACGTAGAATAATTTTTAATGCACGTCATAACATGTGGTGGTTCCACCTCACCGAGGACCTCATTCTCACTCCGTGACATTGACCTCTTATACAGTTGTGATCAAATTTATTCAACCCCCAATGCTGCGAAGGGTTTTATGGAATTCAGTGCACATTTGTAATTGTGTTCATAATGAAATCTTACAAGGACTTGTTAAAGAACTAAATGCAACTAAGATAGCATCAATTGTTTTTGTCATAAAGTATTAAATGGCCTTTTTGTGATTTCTTCATTGACACAATTATTCAACCCCTTTACAACTACCACTCATAAGAACAGAGGTTCATTCCAGTGTTTTCAATCAGGTATTGAAAACACTTGTGGATGTCAACGAGCAGCAATCAAGCATGATAAGCACCAATTAGGCAGATTTAAAAGGACTGTGATACTCAGCTCCTTCTAGACATCTACTGGTGTGTTTACAAGCATGGTGAAGGCAAGAGAATGGTCCCAGAAGACAAGAGAAGAGGTTATTGCTCTTCACAAGAATGGCAATGGATATAAAAAGATTGCGAAGTTGTTAAATATTCCAAGAGACACTATCGGAAGTATCATTCGCAAGTTCAAGTTAAAGGGCACAGTGGAAACGTTACCTGGTCGTGGCAGAAAAGAAGATCCTGACCGCGACTGCTGTGCGCTACCTGAAGCGTAATGTGGAGAAAAATCCCCGCGTGACTGCTAAGGAACTGAAAAAAGACCTGTCAGATGTGGGCACTGAAGTTTCAGCTCAGACAATAAGGCGCGCACTGCATAACGAAGACCTCCATGCCAGAACTTCCAGGCGCACCCCCTTGCTGACTCCAAAGAACAAGAAAAGTCGACTGCAGTATGCCAAAGGTCATGTGGACAAGCCACAAGGTTTTGGGACAGTGTACTGTGGTCAGATGAAACTAAATTAGAACTGTTTGGGACAATGGACCAGCGCTATGTTTGGAGGAGGAAGAACCAGGCTTATGAACAAAAGAACACCTTGCCTACTGTGAAGCATGGCGGGGGGTCATTATGCTTTGGGGCTGTTTTGCTTCTAATGGTACAGGAAAGCTTCAACGTGTGCAGGGTACCATGAATTCCCTTCAGTACCAGGAGATCTTGGAGGAAAATGTGATGGAGTCAGTCACAAAACCTGCGGCTTGGAGACGTTGGACCTTCCAACAGGACAATGATCCGAAGCACACATCCAAGTCCACTAGAGCATGGTTGAACATGAAAGGCTGGAACATTCTAGAGTGGCCATCGCAATCACCAGACTTAAATCCAATTGAGAACCTCTGGTGGGACCTAAAGAAGGCAGTTGCAGTGCGCAAGCCTAAGAATGTGACTGAACTGGAGGCTTTTGCCCATGAAGAATGGGCTAAGATACCCATAGGTCGCTGCAAGACACTTGTGTCAAGCTATGCTTCACGCTTGAAAGCTGTCATAACTGGAAAAGGATGTTGTACTAAGTACTAAAAAATAATGTCACTAGGGGGTTGAATATCAATGAACATCAATGCTACTTACTAATTAAACCTAACCCTTTTTCACTACTGATACTACTTACCAGTAACCTAACCCAAGCCCTTAAGTAAGAATACTCAGTCAGTTTAACTTTTAATTCATAAGCTACATATAACATTTGGTTTCATTACTAAATATTTAACTCACTTCATTCTCAACCTACACATAAAAGTTTAACACAATGAGATCTATGATTTCTTAAATTGTTGACCTGTTTCATCTCTATGCATTTTGTGGTTGAATACATTTTATTTACGAACATACACATTAACACACATTTCAATCATTTAAAGTCACTTTATATTTTTCGTTAATGAATAATCAGATATTGGAGCTCGACTAAATCCAAGTGCACAAGTAGATAGTTTATCAGTTTATTAATGTGATCAAAATCACATCTACATTAATCACATTGTAATAACAAGAAGTCGTTTAACAAAAAAAATAACAGAAATTTGTATCTTCCTTTGACTGTTGGCTGGTATGAGTTTTGCTGGAAAAGACAACAAAAGGAAAATAAATTAATGAAGCAAAAACATTTTCATTAAAGGGTCATTAACTATTTTTAAAAAAGTCAGCATTTTAATTACTCATTCGACTGATAATGATGAAACCTTTATTAGTCCCGCAGTGGGGAAATACATTACAGCTAATAAATGCATTACAACAAATATGACGGCTTTATTTGAATATACACAGTAAATATAAGAACTAATAGGATAATCACCAATCGTATGAGTTCCTCTTTGATGAGGCGAGTGATTTCTGCTTTTTCTTTTTGCACAGCCAGCTCAGTAGCACCTGAAACAGATTAAACCCTTTTATTACAGTAAATTTACACTTTTATCTAAAACAACTTACAAATGAGAAAATAACAGTCAGTAGTTAAATAAAACCGCTAGACTGTAGAATTATCAAACCTGATCATTATCCAATCTGGCGTTTTTATTTTTGCCTAGGGTCTGGACTAAGTGCCTAGCGTCTGGATTCATGAAGCGCACAAGTAACTGATTAGGAATTTAAAGAGATATGTATATAAACCACCCAAATTGTGGGTATTAACCAAGATTACACAAAAGGACATGGAGAACAGTGGAGTGAGATGGGTCACATACTTAAAAGGAATGAATCATTAAAAAAAAATTATCCAAGATGGAGACATGATTATGTAACCCCATTGAGAAAAGCAAAGGAAATTTCATAAAGAGCCACAAATAGGAACCCAAGTTCAAACCATATCACTTCAAATTAAGATGGAAATTTAAGATTGATAAAAAGGAGAGAATACAGGAAGGTTTCAGAAAACAGAGCCATATATCCAGAGAAATGAGAAATCAAGTAATCTGGAAACCATGAGCGCAATAAACCAAGATAAACATTTTACTGTAATGTAAATGTCAACACCTTGAACGAGAACCGTTCTGAGAAAATAGGTTTAATGATGTGATAATGTAACAATATACAACACCATCAAAATGATTTTGGAAAGATGATCAGTGTTTCAATACCAGATCAAATTAATATGCCAGAGTAGTGATGGGGAAATAAATCAAAAAGTTCAGCTTGAAATGATGGACCGAGAAAGCAGAACCATGTGGACAGAAGGATTACATGGAAAAAGAAATACAGCTGAAGTCCATATGCAAATACTTATTTTTAATACCAGTAAAAATATACATTAAAAGCAAAAGATGACAAATGCAAAAATATATTCATTTTAAAAATCATAATATTAGCAATTTAAAAAGAGTGGGACTAAAGACAAATAAAAACTGGACAAAGCAACAAAGACAGAGCAGCGAGAGAAAGCTGAGAAGCTTCTCTTTACAGCCAACATACAGTTATTACGGTAACTTTACTCCTGATACTGGAAAAAAAATCTGCCTCCTCTCACTCTCTCTCTCACACACACACACACACACACACACAGGTGCTTGGAAGCACAAACAGCTGACGGTGACGCTATTGTACGATCCCGCTGCTGGTGGAGAGGCGGTCAAGCTGCTCTCATTTGATCCGAGGCTACAGCCCTGAAAGCCCAGGTCTAATGACGCCCCTGCTGTCCCCTCTCAGTACTTAATGTTTATGTAAATTGTATTTGTATTTATTGTACATCGTATTGCACCGTGCTACTGCACACGTGTTGAACCTGAACTTGTGTTGTGTCCTGTGTAGCACTTTATAGCTGGAGGAACATCATTTCATTTCACTGTGCACTGCACACCGCTGCAATGACAAATAAAACCATTTAATTTCTACACATGCCAACACATTTGTGTTTTAAATTCTGTGGTCTGAAGCCCGTTTCTGTTGGTGGGGAATCTGTGATCCTCAGTCCTTGTTCCCTCATTACTGTATGCTTTTAAAATTTCTGAATTATTTTATGGCAGTGATCTGAAGACTGGCGGGCTTCTTTAAGTATTTTAAAACTTTAATATTTAAATACGGGAATACATGGTGGCTTAGTGGTTAGCATGTTCGCCTCTCAGCGCTAGGGATTCCCGGTTCGAATCCCCATCTGGGTGGAGTTTCCATGTTCTCCCCGTGTCTGCGTGGGTTTCCTCCGGGTTCTCCGGTTTGTGAGTGTGTGCCCAGGGATGGATTGGCGCCCTGTCCTGAGTGTATCTGCCCAGCGCCCGAGACGTTCTCCCCTGGATGGGCATGGGGAACCCCACCGCGACCCTAATAGAGGATAAAGCGTGAGATAACGAATATTTAAATACATTTTAATGCTAAATAATACTGCATTGGGCGGCACGGTGGCTTAGTGGTTAGCACGTTCCCCTCTCAGCGCTAGGGATTCCCGGTTCGAATCCCCATCTGGGTGGAGTTTCCATGTTCTCCCCGTTTCCGCGTGGGTTTCCTCTGGGTTCTCCGGTTTCCTCCCACAGTCCAAAAACATGGATCAAGTTAATTGAATTCTCAAAAATTGCCCCATATAGAGTGTGTCTGTGTGTGAGTGTGTGCCCAGCGATGGATTGGCGCCCTGTCCTGGGTCTATCTGCCCAGCGCCCGAGACGTTCTCCCCTGGATGGGCATGGGGAACCCCACCGCGACCCTAATGGAGGATAAAGCGGAAGATAATGAATGAATGAATGAATAATACTGCATTAAAGTGTTATCATATAAAAAATGAGAATCCTGTGAAACACTCTTTAGAGTTGAGCATTCTTTGTGATCTCAGCGTACATACACATGGATGTAGTCGTAGGGTGTGTAGTTTCAGGTTGTATGTGAGTTTGACTGCAGAACTTATTTACATGGTGTTGGTTTTTTGTGTTTGTCGTTGTATTAAAATAAGGACAGACGTTTGAATCAGAGACGTAAAGAGAGAAATGTCTGATCATCACCACAAACTTTCAGCCTTTTGTTTTATTAATCAATAACCATATTTCATATTTAACCATATTTCATATTTAACCATATTTCATTAATACTTAAACTAAAATCCTGTTACAGCCTTCGTGTGTTATTTTGTGTGTGTGTGTGTGTGTGTGTGTGTGTGTGTGTGTGTGTGTTACATCATCTGTAGTTTAATCTGTGAATAAAAACCAGTTCTAAGTCTGATCCTCACGGTGTCCCAGCGTGGAACAGAGCCGTTATTAAAGAACTAAATTAATCAACGGAACAGGAATAATAATAATAATAATAATAATAATAGTTTGTTCTCCATTCAGTCATGATTTATCAAATGTAAAACAATGCAATTTTTTACCAAATGTGGAACATCAAACTTAACCGATCTACAACTGTAAACCAACGTTCCTCATATTCCTCAGAACCATTAAAGTTGCTCTCAGTGTTAAAAGGTTGAAGAGTCCTGATCTAGAGTCTGAGGTAATGCTCTGCTTTAAAATGATTTAATACAGATCAATAATTAATAAAGTAAAGAAATAGTACCTGAATCTTAAGACGGCAGGAGTCTGATCCTCAGGTTCTCTCTCTCTCTTTCTCTCGGGATTCATGCAAAGCTGAACCTTTGTCACTGAACAAGTTCATGGAAATCTCTCCTTAACGTCAGAGTCAGAGTGATGGTGATGGCCCTTAAGGTAAGAGTGTAAGGGTGTGGCCCTTCCCCCGATCTGAATGTCACCATGTAAACCCTAACTTCACAGGTTATCTCAGAGAGGCTCTTACATTAATGATGGATCAGATGAAGAGAAGAGGAGAAGCAGAAGAAGAACCCACATCACCTGATCTTCATCCCATTGATCTGAACACCTGACTCAGATTTCACCTCCTAATCATCTACTCATCCTGAAGGTTCACATACTTCTGCTTCTCAGAGATCTGTAATATTGATCATTATTATCAATCAATAAATAAATGTCTATTGTTTGTATTGTTTAATTAGGATCTTTATTATTTTCAAAAGTTGTTTATTATCTAATGAAGCTTCTGATATAATTAAGAAACCGACCAAGCGACCTGAAAGGACCTGCCTCCACTCTGGGAAAAAGTAACACAGAATTTTGAAGACGTTAAATGAGAGTTTTGAGAAGTTTGAATTGGCCTTGTAGTCGTTGCAGTCTGCGCTGCACTCCGTCATGGAGAAAGTGGACATGGAGGAGGAACAACTCTTAGACCATGTGGCTCCCATGAGTTCACTGAAACAGCACTGACCAAGAAAAAGAATGAAACTCTCTGAATTAAACTTAACAAACTGAAGGGGGGGGGGCACTAAATTACAGAGCTACTTCAGCTGCTTGGACCTACGACTTGCAGGGAACCACACATCATTGACCAGGCTCTTCAACAACAGACTTTTTAAAATAGAACCTTAAACACTAGAACAACATTTACATTTACATATAGTCATTTAGCAGACGCTTTTATCCAAAGCGACTTACAAATGAAAACACCACAAGTCAGAAGCCATGGAGAAAACCAACTATACTGTAGGTTCATCAAACCTGATTGTTATTCGATATTTTTTATAACAGGTATTTGTTAAAGAGATGAGTCTTAAGTAGTTTATTAAAACTGTTTAGAGATTCTGCCTTACGGACAGAGTTGGGAAGATCGTTCCACCATTTTGCAGTGGTGAACGCCACGGAGTGAGAATGAGCTCCTCTGTGAGGTGGAACCACCAGGGGGCGATCATCACTGGAGCAAAGTGAACGAGTTGCAGTGTATTTTGAAAAGATAGAGTGAAGGTAGGAGGGGGCAGATCCAGAAATGGTTCTGTATGCCAGAGTCAGTGACTTGTACTGAATGCGAGCAGCTACAGGAACCAATGGAGGGAAGTGAGTAATGGAGGGACATGAGTTCGCTTGGGCTGGTTAAACACGAGCCGGGATAAGACTAGGGCTTGAACAAGCAGTTGGGTAGCATGTTCAGTCAGAAAGGGTCTGATCTTCCTGATGTTATAAAGAAGGAATCTACAAGAACGGGCGGTTTTGATCACATGATCAGAGAGTTTAAGGTGGGAGTCTATTGTGAACCCAAGGTTCCGGACCGAATCGGTTGGGGAGATTGTGGAGCCATCAATTTGGAAGGTCAGGTTGTGATGGATTGAGGGTTTAGCTGGGATAATGAGAAGCTCTGTTTTTTCTAAGTTTAATTTGAGATGACGGGCCTTCATCCCGACAGATATGTCGGTGAACAAAAATATAGAACAAAAATGTTAGAACAAAAATATATAATCAAATCTAAAACTATAATGTGAATTCAATTCTTAGTAAGCGAGTGGAAACATGTACTTCAATTGAAACATGAATCTATTGAACTGAGTGCTAAACCTGAAAGAGTCGCAGACATTTCAATCTGAATGAGCAACTCAGAAACGGCAGTCACACTCTGTGGGTGACGTATTGACTGATCCAAAGTCAGATTAACAGCCGTCTCAGGAGGTTCACTGTGGATTTTAACACATTTAACAACCTGCTAAAACCACAGGACCAAAACTACAGGACCAAAACCAAACCACAGGACCAAAACCACAGGACCAAAACCAAACTACAGGACCAAAACCAAACTACAGGACCAAAACCACAGGACCAAAACCAAACTACAGGACCAAAACCACAGGACCAAAACCAAACCACAGGACCAAAACCACAGGACCAAAACCACAGGACCAGGATCCTGCAGAGAGAATCAGGGGCTCAGGTTTCAGAATCTGAACTGTTGGTGGAACTCCAGGAATTTTCATCAGCCAAAAGCCCTGAGCCAGCAAACATTTAGTAAGAAACTCCTCCCCTTTATGAGGATCATGATCAGGATTCTATCAGGAATGTAGAACTCCCCAGATCAGAACCATCAGAAACAGATGAACCTTCTTATAGAACAATAAATACAAAAGGCCCAGTTTTATCAATGAGATGAATCGTAAAAATTGTTTTAATGCATCAGGTTCGGTGGGGGGGGGGGGGGGGGGGGGGCGAGTTTGTTAGAATGAAACAAGACTGTTTTATTATTTAGTTTAAATTAATTACTTACAGAGAAACATAATTAAAAGAATTAAAATACAACCACTAAATCTCTCACCAGTCTTTAGACATTAAAACTGAAACCTTAAGATTCACTGCTTACACTAAACTATACTGCAGTCTGCAAATAACGTCTAAATAAAAACAATCGTGTTCTAAATTACAGTTCTAAAGTACAGTTCTGATGAGAACTGTGTGCTTTAGTGTTCTGTACAGAGAAGAACCGTACTCAGGGGGTGTTCTGTAGTTTGTGAAACACCTTTCCGTCGGGTTCTTCTCTAAACCTCACAGTGAGGTTCTCCACCATATGTTCCTTCAGCTTCTGATTGATCTGAGAAACGGCAGATGAAGTTGATCAGTGAATGAAGTAGGATGAGAACGTATATCAGGAAGGTTCCTGCTGCAGTAATAAAGAGGAGGAACGTTTGGTTCAGTGGAACTTTGTGGAGGATCAGACTCACCTTTTGGAGAATTGCTGTAATTACAGCGGGATTGTTCACGTCCTGATCAGATTGAACCTTAATCCTCATGACCCTCTGCTGTCCTGTGATCACTGAACACACAATGACAGCATCACTCTGTTAGTGTTCACTCTACTATAAACCTGAGGATCAGAGATGGACGCTGAACTGACCTCTGTAACAGAAGAAAGGAATCGTATAAGCACACGGATATTCAGCAGAATGTCCATTGATGATGTAACCGCAGTGTTGATCTTGCAGGTTAGTATCAGCTTGTACAATGTTCAGAGGGTTGTAGGTTAAGCTGTTCTGATCCGACCACCTCCAGGGACTCCTGTGGAGTCCAAAATAGGTCCAGCCAGTGATCATTCCCACTATGATCTGATTTTCGGTTTGATCAGCCACAGTAGCCAGGTCAGAGTGATGCAGTCTGCAGTAGCTCAAGGCTTGGTCCCACGTCAGGCCATTGGAATAGTAAGTGAACCGCGCCGCGCCGGTCTGCAGTGCTGTCGACGTCATGTGATCATGACATTATTATCTTTAATGTGAGTATTAAAAATACTAAAGTCTTATCTACTGTATTTATATGTCAATTTTATTTAAATAATATAAATAAATAAAAAAAATTCTGAGTTTACTACAAAGAGTTTTAGGCAGAAACACAATGGTACTTACCATCAAAACATACAAACGGAATTACAACATTACAGGGGCAGTTGCCCCACCCTGACGGATTAATACACCCACACAGTTCAGATTCAATGTTGGGTTCACCTGGATACCAGGGTCTCATACTGGCCAGCTGAACATCTCCATACATCCAGAACCAGTCCTTGTACAGTCCAATCCAGGCACCGGAACCGTACCGGTACTTCTGAGCTTCGGTTCCCAGTTTGATCAGCTCATCAGCAGAATCAACAGTGGCCAGATCAATGTGCTTTGATCGACAGTAAGCTCGAGCATCAGTCCAGGTTTTATTCTGTAGGATCAGGTAGTACTTACGGGGAACAGACAGAACCAGTGTAACGATTCCTGTAAAGAATAAGACATTCAATGCTGAAGAAATAAAATAATGAACAGATCAAAGCTGGAGCTGCTGAAAGACTCAGTCCATCCACCGTCCCCCCCTCCTGAACCATAGCCCCCCACACTCATAAGATCTCCACGTCATGATGTTAAACACCGTACACACCAAAGAAAGAGTTATCATCCACATTTTATAGATTTATTTATTTACCTGAAAGAAACAGGAGGGTGAAGAGTCTCATCTTCATCTGCAGGATGTTAGTGATGACACCACGGAGAACTTCCAAAAACTCCACTGTAGTTACTCTGTGAGAAATAAATTCCTAAAAGAAATGAAAATGCAAAGACGGTTTAAAGCAGCAACACGTGAAAGAGTCAAATGAGAAGAATCATTAACAATCAACATCAATCTGCACGCAAAGAAACGTTAGATCACAAACCATCTCCAATGTGACGTGTAAATCAGAGTGAAGCTGCAGTGTAAATCAGAGTGAAGCTGCAGTGTAAATCAGAGTGAAGCTGCAGTGTAAATCAGAGTGAAGCTGCAGTGTAAATCAGAGTGAAGCTGCAGTGTAAATCAGAGTGAAGCTGCAGTGTAAATCAGAGTGAAGCTGCAGTGTAAATCAGAGTGAAGCTGCAGTGTAAATCAGAGTGAAGCTGCAGTGTAAATCAGAGTGGAGCTGCAGTGTAAATCAGAGTGGAGCTGCAGTGTAAATCAGAGTGAAGCTGCAGTGTAAATCAGAGTGAAGCTGCAGTGTAAATCAGAGTGAAGCTGCAGTGTACTGTAAATCAGAGTGAAGCTGCAGTGTAAATCAGAGTGAAGCTGCAGTGTACTGTAAATCAGAGTGAAGCTGCAGTGTAAATCAGAGTGAAGCTGCAGTGTAAATCAGAGTGAAGCTGCAGTGTAAATCAGAGTGAAGCTGCAGTGTAAATCAGAGTGAAGCTGCAGTGTAAATCAGAGTGAAGCTGCAGTGTAAATCAGAGTGAAGCTGCAGTGTAAATCAGAGTGGAGCTGCAGTGGAGCTCAAGGTTCTGAAGCCTAAAGATGGTTCTTTATTTTTGTAGAAATGAAGCCTGAAACTTCATCAGAGTTTTAACCAAATCCAGAAAAAAAGAACCAAATCTGAACTTTAAAATCTCATTGTTGAATCTGTATATATAACGAGTAGCAGGTGAATAACAGGTGCTCTGATTGGCTAAAGGAGGTCCAGAGTTTTGTGTTCTCCTGTGCCTGCGTGGGTTTCCTCCCTTGTTCCACAGACCTGCAAACAGCCCCATGAAGTATCGTTGTACCCATTTCTGATTTCATTTCTGACGGAACTTAATTAAGAATAAAACATCCATTACCCAGATGGACAGAATAAATCCAGAGTGAAGTCCAGTAAAAGTTTTATTCCTAAATTTGATTATTTCAGGACTTTAGGACCCTGTAGGAAGAGGATTGGTCCATGGTCTCTCATTGTAAAACCTTTTAAATATAAGATCTATAATTTTATAATTTCTAATTTCTTGTTGTTTATTTCATGGCATCAGCGATTTGAAGACTGGCGGCCAATACTACTTCAGGAGTTTTGGATCTACTTTGTGTTTAAAATCTTTTTATTTTTGATTTAAATATATTTTAATGTTAAATAATACTGTATTAAAGTGTGATCATTCTCATCATTCTCAACACACACACACTAACACACTCACCCACCCACAGTTATACACACACACACACACATATTAACACAGACATCCAGGCAGTAGACGGGTTGAATAATTACATTCCCTTCCACTAGAGGGCAGTACCTCACAATGTCATGTGTCATTTTAAAATGATCAGAACATTAAGCAAATTCATACTAGATTTTTATTTAATTTAAAAAAATATCATTTTTGTAACTGGTTTGTTTGTGATTGTGAATTGCTTTTGATTTTTCTAAATGTGAAATTTCTCCAAAAACATTTATCTTTAAAAAGTGTGAAATAAATTTCTCCAGAGAACCCTTTATACAGTACTCTGACCTTCAGCAGAATGTAGCATGGCGCCATCTACTGATGAATTTACGAACTAAAGAATGAAGCCTGCTCAGTCCTGAGAGCTGAATTTTGGATCATCTCAAACATTCTCAGTTTCACTGCATCAGTTCAGAGATGGCAGTGAAGAGCCTCATCATCCAGATTTACACAATAAGAACTGAAGACGAGCGTTGAGCTGCTTCTCACGTTTCACCGTAACAACCACCAGAGGGCGACATTGGACAATTTTTCCCAGGTGCAATATTACAGAATTTAATGTCCTATTCCACCTCTATCACTCAGTCCTACACCGAGAGGGCATCAAAATATAACATCAATATAAGCGTCCTGCGGTCGCCCGCCATGTGAACGGGGTCTGAGCTACCACCTGACTACTCATGTAACGTCAGAACAACACTTAAAACTACACTACACCAAAACACTCTTCATCCACCTTCAGATGTAAATGAGTTCGTTTTAAACCCCGTTAATCACAGCAGTTAATGTTTGTTGTTCTGATCAGTTCTTTGATATAATATGATGATGTGATATGATGATGTAATATGATGATGTGATGTGATGATGTGATATGATGATGTGATATGATGATGTGATATGATGATGTAATATGATGATGTAATATGATGATGTGATATGATGATGTGATATGATGATGTGATATGATGATGTGATATGATGATGTGATATGATGATGTGATGTGATGATGTGATATGATGATGTGATATGATGATGTAATATGATGATGTAATATGATGATGTAATATGATGATGTGATATGATGATGTGATATGATGATGTGATATGATGATGTGATATGATGATGTGATATGATGATGTGATATGATGATGTGATGTGTTGTTCTAAGTGAAGCTTTAATTCTGGGATGAGGTGGAGACATACCTCTTCAGGTCAGAGCTGATCTTCCAGCTTCCTGTCCAACCACAAAGCTCACGTTTGAGTGAAGCCTACAACCATCTGCATCTTCCCAGCATGACGGCTGATGTTTGGTGGTTAGTAGAGTAATCAGCACAGGAACTCCTAAGTGGAACCCTGGTTCCAGCTAAGAGAATGTTACAGAACCAGAGGGAGGTGATGTGCAGCCTGCCATGCAAATTATATCTAACTAACAAAAGATCATTGACTCCGCCCTCTTTCTCTTTCATGTGGGTGATTTAAGGTCTGAGGTTAAAATGTTAAAAAAGCTTTGAATAATAAATCAGAACTAGACCTGCCATTAAGAAACATAAAGATCAGTTCCTCAGACATAAAGACATTTCACTGTTGTATATAAACATGACTAATGGAGAATCTGTGACCTGCAACATATTTCCACACACTATACTTTAACTCCAGAGCAGGGGGGGGGGGTGAATATATTTAGAGCTGGTAATAATGTATGTAACGTATTTGCTACTCCGAGGATTTTGCATGTTCTCCCACCTTCAAAGAATGGAGAGGTCTTTCATTTTTGTATGAGGTACACATTATAACCTTTAAATAATCAATTATTGTATTTTATACAATAGCAAAACAGAAGGTAATGTTTGGTACAGGAACCTTTGTTCTGACTGATTACTGTTTTCAGATGGTTCCTGTAGTTCTTATTTACATTTGCAACGCAGATTTTGGGGCTGTTGCTAGGCAACACTGAGGTTCACGGTTCTGTTGGGTTTGTGCCTGCTGATGGGTTAGGACCCTCCAGGACCTTGCCATGCTTCTTATGGAGCATTTCCTTAGTTGCCCTGGAGGTCGGATCTTGCATGGAGCCCCAGATGGCGGGAAGATCAACGGTCATCTTGTTTCTTCCAATTTCTAATAATTGCATCATCAGTGTTTGCTCCATCACCAAGCTGCTTGAATACTTATATAATTGAACAAAATGATAATGAATTATTTACAAATCATAATGTGATGCTGTCTTTCTCAGTGTAAGTGTTCCTACGATAACATTACGGTAACATTACACACCTCTCCATTCTTTGTAGGTGGGAGAACAGACAAAATCACCAGCACTTATTCTCCTCACTGAAACTATAAACACACAGACATGCCAACCGAATATCAAAGTAAAGACGCGCTGCCCCGTTTAGCACACAGCTCAGGCCTAAAGGACGAGGAGCGCTGAAGGGTGGAGGTCCAGCTCCACCAACAACCAAATCAGACTGAACGAGAGGCAAATCAGCAAAGAGCAGCTGGACCAATCAAAACACAGAGGCGGGGGAAAGTGCATGTGTTCTGTGATTGATTAATTCAGACTGGTCTAACATTCTGATCCTTTGTTCTTTTGTTTTTAAACTTTATTTCTTTAATTCATAGGTTTATCTGTATAATTAAGAAATGTCATATTAAGGAAACAGTTCCGTGTTCAGGTTAATTAATCTGTTCGTTATCACCGTTTTATGTTTAGGAGGAGGTGGAGGAGGTGGAGGAGGTGTGGACTTATCACTGAAGCCTCGGCCCTCGCAAGGATTCTTTCTAATAAAACTAACAAAGATTGAAGATTAGAACATTTAAATGTAATTAAAGACCAAGCCATCATCATCTTCATCATCTTCATCTTCATCATCTTCACTGATGTTAATGTGTCTAAAGAGAGACATCATTCTAAAGGAAGCTTTCTTTAAATGCACTGGATTGGTTGTAGAACAGAATGAAATGTGGACTCACGTCATCAGATCTCTATGTTCTGTGGACCTCAGAATCCCGCAGAACGTCCCATCAGATGATCAGTACAAGGTTCTGGACTCCGGGTCAGATTATTAATCCATGACAAGAGACAAACAAGAGACAAATGACATGATTAACATTCAGGCCTCCAGCACGAGACTGTCCTCTAAACTAAAGGCCATGAACAGATTTACAATGACATTAAAAAAATCAAAAGGAAGCGTTTTCTGAGGTGCTGAGGTTCACCTGTAAAGCTTCTCATCATCATTAACGATCCGGAGCTTACATTCCTGTTCCCTCTGTGTCAGTGGAGGGGGGGGTCAGTGTGGGGTGTCAGTGGGGGTGTGGGGTCATCTGTGGGACTCCACCCACATTCCATAGACATGCTGATGGGTAAAACAGAGATATTAAATTGTCCTAGCCATTAAGGGTGTACATGTCAGTGCAATCGGGGTTCCAATTCCAAACCTGGATGATTTGAACATGTGACTCTTCCTGCTGTGGTGACCCCTGATGGAAAGAGTCAGAGATATTAATCAGATTGAAGATGATGAAGGTTAATTTAAATTACAAATGAAGCCAAGCCCACCGTGGGCGATGGAAGTGGCAGGTGCTTTCGGTGCTGCACGCAGAACCCGCCCCTGATCTGCAACAACCTTCATTCAAATGATTCAGTCAAAACAGCGGAACGCCCCGCTCATCACCTGAACAAATCCCGCTCAGGGTCAGAGCACTCTCACATAAAACCTCTCACTCTGCACTCAGTGAACCTGCACTGAAGGACGTTCCATTCTAAACCATGCTCCGGCCTCGTCTTTAGGTTCTTTAAGGTTCTGCTGCAAACACAAATCACCGTTCCAAAATAAATCAGTTTCAAACAAAGTAACTAATCAAAGGCTGACGTAATGAAACGTCTGATCACGCCGAATGATCAGCGAGTTTCAGGTAAACTCATTCAGAACCATGGTGAGCGACGTTCTGCTCTACACCCACGAGAACCTGAAAGCTCACCTCATCCATCATACAGATATCACAGATATCATTATCATTTTCAGGAACAGACTTCCTGTTTCTAATGAAGAGTACACAAAGACATCATCTAATCAAATGTGAGGCACAGCGAGCCAATCAGATGAAAGCTCCACCCACTGACGTGGTCAGAATGCAGTGACGGTTGATTTACATTTAAAGAGTTAAACAGAAGCTGAATAGAACCTCAGAATGAATCGAGAACATCCTCATTCACTGCAGTTGATCCAACAGTTCCAACAGTTCCATCAGTCAAAGTGATGATGATGATGATGGGACTCTTCCTCCTCTTGTCTCTCACATGTAAGAGTCCATTATGGTTAAGAACCTTTTCTAAACGGAGACAGTGAAGTCACAAATGAGGGGTGTGTGAAATTTGGGATTGGAGTTGGGGTTGAAGTTGAGGATGGGGTTGGATTTGGGTTTGAAGTTGGTGTTGAAGTTGTGGATGGGGATAGAGATGGAGATGGAGTTGGGGATGGTGGAGTAGTCCAACATGAACATATGAATCTCAGAATAAGTCTCTTCATCATCAGGAACATAAATAATGAGCACATATCTGAGGAACATCTGCAAAAGAAATAAAAAGATAAAAATTAGAAACTGGTGGAATGACTGTAACTGAATGAATGGGCGATGTGTGAGATGGTGAAGGTACATGTACACACCTACAGGGGGCATGATCAGAGTATAACAGCTAGTTATAATGAAGTCACCGTACCATTCTTACGTCTGAACGGTCCCACAGTGATGTCCTCAGTCATCAGAGCATCAGGTTCAAGGCCTCGGTTTCTCCAGTGACCTTGCAGAACGTCTCAGCAGTCTGATGCCTGTGTTTATTCATACAGAGTGTTCAGTGGAGATGAAGCTGAGAAGATGTTCCAGCTCCAAGCAGTGTATTTAGTGAAGATCTCTGAAGGAGAACCTCTGGTGAACTTGTCTGTGGCATGAAGGAAGAGTTCAGGTTCAGATCAGTGTAGTTCAGATCTCTTTTTATTAAAAGTTTAAAGGTTCTAACTGTGATGTGTAACCTGAGCTGGAATGATCGGGTGGATGAACATCTGACTGATTATTTAGTTTAAAGAAAGGTGATGGAGCACCTCCTCATCACTAACCCCCACAGAAACCGTTACAGTGGAACTGTTACAATCCTGAGGACTGTTCAGTTCGTTGTGTTTATATCACGATGAGGATGAGGAACCTCAGCTGAACTCCAACCCCAAACAAGGTTCCATTCAGGGGTTAAGCAGCAGGACCAAAAGTTTGAATCATGCCATTTCTAAAAGTTCTGACTGATTCATTGTATTTTATTTATTGATTGATCTTTGACATGAATTTGACTTTATACTGATCTGTGTAATTAATGTAAATTTAAATGTAAGGAGGCCAGTGCCTCGGCCATGAGGCGGCTGCTTTTGATTTCCATGTCTGTAGTTCTGTGGGGTTCTCATGCTGAGGTATGGTCTCGGTTGTAGGCTCATGTTTCCTGTGAGGCATCATTGGTGGTGGTGGTGGTGGGGGGGGGGGTAGACATGGAAAGTGTATTAATTTTTTATATTAATTATTTTAAGATTATAAATTGTTATTGGTCTCTCGTATGACCCCCGGGACTTTTAAATATCTGCACAATGTCCTTTATTATTAACATCTCATCCACAGAGCTCTCCTCGACAGTCGCGTCTGAAGCGCGGAACCTTTACTTTATCTTACAGAACAGAACCTGGGCTGATGTTTGGAGTTACTGTAACAACAAACACACTGACCTGGCCACCATACGGTCAGCTGATGACATCATCAAGTTTCAGGGTGAAGCTCAGAAACTGCTGTACAGTTCCACCGCTTGGATAGGATTGTATGATGACATCACCAGCTGGCACTGGTCCAAAGGAACCGAGGCATTGGGAAGTTACAAACCTTGGGCTTTTTCTTTAAAAGATCCGACCAACAAATCTGAGGAGTGTGGTGTGATGTCCTCGTGGGGCGACTCCCCCTGTCGTATACATGTGCTTTGATGGTGAGTAACGTTATATTCACTTATGAGTGTGAGATTAACAGCAAACGTCTTAAGGTCTCCCAGCATGCACCATCAGGCCTCTACAACTGATTCACAACTGTTCAACCAGCCAAATGAATCATGTGACTCCACCTCTCCTCTCTGATTGGCTCCCTGTAGCTGCTGCATTCAGTACAAGAGTCTGATGCTGAGCTACTGGATGATCTCTGGATCTGGTCCCTCTGACCTTCACTCTAGATTCTCTCACTCTGTATGGTTCTCCACTGATCAATGGT
>JAFMOC010000713.1:22500-42500 GCA_019802505.1 Corydoras sp. C115
AAAACATTCTAATAAGTTTGACACGCTGCTTTGTCTCATTTCTATAGTCTAAGCTGTGTTACCGTATGATACCACTAGAGGGAGACATAAACCTACAAACTAAAGCAGTGACTGACGTAAAGCCTCCATAAAATATAATTAATAATAATGAATCTTGAATAAAGAGAAACAACCAAAAGACCTATAAATCCTGTATATTAATTAAACCTGATTAATTCAGCAAAGAGCAGCAGGAGGTGCATGAGGAGCTGAGTAACGCAGGGGTTCACCTCCTAACAGAGAACCCCTGTGGCTTTGAGAATAAACACTGTCCTCTAAACAGTGCAGCAGAGAACCTGTTCTCCATCAGGAGACACAGATTTATATAAAATCCAGACTCACTGCGGAACTCAAAGCTGGACTCGAGTTGATCCTCAGTCAGAACACCGGAGTCAAGTGATCCGTGGTTTAGCGATTCACGGTGAAGTCATCCGCACTTTAAATATAAGTGCTCCTATATACTCAGTATTACGGTAGTTCACAGAACGCTGTAAATTAGACTTGTTTAAAGGACTTTAACCCTTATATTTAGGGTGTATATATCATCATCATCATCATCATCATCATCATCATCAGGTGAATGTGAATGTTTAATGCACAGGACAGACGTCACACACTGAGCTAACCCATGATTGATGTTTTATGGTGGACAATGTGGGTTGTGTTTGGGTGGTGGATGCAGCGAGTTCTGCAGTGGGTTCTAGATTCAGAATTAGAATCTAGAAAACTCTATAGAAATAAATATAACACTAAATAAAATAAAGGTCAGAGAAATAATGGAACTTTATTTCAACATATGAAAGCCCAGAAAAAATAAAGAAATAAAATAAAGTCCCGTTCTCACGTAGCTGAGGTGGTTAAAGTTCCGAGCGGCTGATGGTTTACAGAACTCATTTATTAAAATGACTCGGTAAAGATGAATATCATTTAAATTCAGTAATGAACTCCCCGCTCTGAATAATTCTGCATTAGACTCGTTCTGATGATGTCATCATCAAACCTTCAGGATGAAGTTCTGATGAGCACCTCAGTGAAATCGTTATAATTATTTCTTTATAATTATTGTATAATAATGTCTGTAACCGTGGAACCGGAACGGAACACCACCGCTGCATTCATTTTATTTCTTTAAGATGATTTACAAATTTAAATTTAAAGAAATCCATCAACAAATCATCAGCTCATCATAGAACCACAGAACCAATCAGAGCGCAGAACATCTCAGAGTTAACATCAACAAGAAAGACATAACATCAGGAAACATCATCAGATTAATAAGTTCTGATCTAGTTTAAAAATCTGCATCCCAACCAGCAGCAGAACAGAACCCTACAGGAGAACATACTGACCTCAGCACCAACCTTCCTGAGAACCTGCACAAGATCAGATCACTCAGACAGACCATAATACTGTTCTAATGTTATTAGAAGAACATTAAAGGAATAGAGGATTAAAGTGGAACGTTCTATGAAACAGGTTCAGAAATCAACTTTCTGCTTCTAGTAGAAACTGAGGCTGCTTCATGTTCAAACGTTCCATTAGTGGTACAGTACACCTCTCTGACCTTCAGGTTCTAAAAGCATGAAGAACGTTCTCTGGGTTGGTTACATAATGCAGATGAAAGAACAAGAGTGATGTAGCATCATACGGGCCATTTTGAGGAGAACATGTACAACGTTCTGCTGTAGTCTGATGAACTGCAGATTTTGGTGGATGGTTCTACAATCATCAGTTCTGCTCCTGATCTTCTGGAACATCCTTTTGAGGTTTTTTTGATAGTTGAAGGTTGCACGCTGCACATGGAGGCTCAGAGGACCTGGACATACGTTCTCCTGCTGTCACTGCCCACCACATTTTTGGTGGTACACTTGTAGAACCCAGTGTCTGTATTGGAGAGGTTCTGAATAACCAGAGAACCGTGTGGATGAAGGAACCTGTTACCGTACAGTCGTGGATACGGACCGACTCTGAGCTGAGTTCCATCGGGCAGTTCCCAGAGGACCTCAGGTGCGGGGATTCCGGTAGTTCTACACTGGAGCTGGATGGAGAGTCCAGATCTGGCATAGGTGACGGGCGAAGGTCCGCTGGTGATGCGCGGTGGATAAGCCATTACGATCACCGTGGCGGACACGGATGCGGAACCAAACCGGTTAATGGATTTGCAAATATAAGTTCCTCTGTCATAAACCGTGGCCTTCTGCACCGTTAGAGTTCCGTCGTCATGAACCGAGTACCTTTCTGTTCTGTGTGGTCGTGTCAGAACTTTGCCACTTGGTAGGGTCCAGGTCTGCTCCGGTGGAGGGGAACCAATGGATAAACAGTTCAGCTGAAGGTTCTCCCCACTGATGATGCTGATTATTGAACCGTACTTGCTGCTGATGATCGGCTTTTGTCTGGATTCTAGAACGAGTGTATGTTCAACATCTCCAGCTGTGTTCTGTGCAGTGCACCGGTACCTTCCGGCTGCAGGTTCTGTAATCATCAGAGATCCATTATACAGACGATGGAAACCATGAAGAATGGTGTCATTTGGAAGAACCGTTCCATTAGGAAGGAACCAAGTGATCTCTGAAGTGGACTCTCCCTGGACAGGACAGTTGAGGATCACAGCAGCTCCATGAGGAACCTCCATGAACTCTGTGGTGGAGCTTCTCAGCGTTTGTTTCTCTATAACCTGAAGATGAACCTGCAGTCTGGATTCTCCTGCATGGTTCCAAGCAACGCACAGAAGCCGGCCAGAGTCCGTCTTCAGCAAGTTCTTTATCTCCAGAGTACCGTTATGATGAACCCTGATCCTTCTGCTGTGGTATGGAGCTAAAAGCTCAACATTTCCAGCCAGAACCCACATGATTTGAGGATGAGGATGACCTTCAGCATTACAGAACTCAAAAAGCTGTTGGTTCTCCTCAACCTTTCGATCTACAACACTTACTGAGCTTTGGAAATCATTAATGATGGGAGCATGGGCCAGAACCTCCAGCTGAAGCACTTTGCTGTCTGTACCTGCAGGGTTCCGGGCCGTGCAGGTATGGTTCCCCTCGTCTGACTGATGAACTCTCTTAATAAGCAGCGTGCCATTGGTGGAAACCAGATACTTATCTGATGTCACTATGAGGCTCTTAGATGGAGACAGCCAGGTTACAACTGGTGGAGGTACTCCATTTGCACTGCAGGTCAGGAGAACCTCATCACCATGGGATACCCTGACCAACTCGTAGGAGTTCTTTTGGATGTGAGGGGCAGTCAGAACCACTTTGATATGAATTTTCATTTCATCTTTCCCAAACTGGTTTTCAGCGTGACAGGTGTAGGTGCCGTCCTCCTTCACGCCCACATGGTTAAAAAACAGGGTTCCATTGGTAAAGACCACGTATCTCCTCGCCCACGTGTCGTTGCTCGTCAGGCTTCCGTCTGGAAGACGCCACTTGATCTCAGGTTTTGGGATTCCTGAAACCACACAGTCCACCTTCAGCGTGGTTCCATACAGAACCTTCTGATCACTGCGCAGCTGCCGCTCAATCCTTGCCGCTTTCTTTAGAACGTCCACATTCAGGAGAAGGACAGCGTCACCCAGCTTGTTTCTGGCGAGACAAAGGTACTGCCCTCTGTCCTTCTCCATGACCCAGTTCACCACCAAGGTTCCATTTCGCAGCACCTTCATTCTCTGATCAAAGCTGTTTAAAGAGAAAGAACGTTTTGATCAAAGTACCTTCATGAGAACATCAAAACAAAACATCAAAGATAGATTTCATTTAAAAAATAAAGTAAAGTTTTAGGTTCAGGTGAACCAGGCTGGTACCACATTCAGGTTATGTTCCCATGGTTGGTATGGTTGGTAGCTTCTCCTTCAAATGGCCTCAATATAATTTTCTGAAACTTTGGATCTTTCCTTGTGAAGGACCGGGAACTGAGACAGGTTTGTAGGTTCTCTCACACATTTTAGGGTCGGCATGATCAGTTTGTATGGACCCAACAGGTCCAAAGAGCCAATACCCAGAACAAAAGTGCTCCTACCTCTCAGACTTCAGCAGGTCCCAGTGCAGAACCCTCACCGAGTTCCACTGATGTTCCTCAGAGCAGCTACAGAAACGGTTCCAATCTCTAAAGGAACTAACGTGTGTTCTTGTTCTCTCCAGCCTCACCTTTAATGAGCTGATCAATGTACCGCTTAGATTCTGAGTGGAACCTGGAGGAACTTCAGGAGCACAAGTATGTGCTGCTGAAACCAAATCAGAACCAGATGTTCCACCTCCTTCTGGAACCCTCGACTAAGTTACTCGTGAATTCTTAATGAACACACCTCATCAGCATATTCATTATGTTCTCAGTATGGGCTGATGACCATACCTTTCACTCATGAGCACCGGGATAGGTGTCAGCACTCCAAAAAGATAAACGTACCTGTAATGGGTATCAATCAGCTTCTTAGCTGGAGTTCTCCAGATGATGGATGGTTCTGGGGTTCCTGTAGCACTGCAGTGCAGGTGCAGAACTCCTCCATAGCTGACATTGTTCTGTGGTGGAGAACCACGGATATTGACTCTCTCAAGACTCTGTTTAACCGACACATACACAAGTCTCTTAGCCACGCCCACTTCGTTCATAGCCACACAGTGGTAGGATCCGGAGTGGAACACCTGCGGGTTCTGGATGTAGAGAGATCCATTGGAAAAGACGAACAGGTTTCCAGCTCTAACCTGGGAGGGATGGACGTGGATCCCCCTGAAGGTGGTCCAGTGGGTGGAGGGGGTGGGGTGTCCAACAGCACTGCAGTGAAGGGAAACACTCTGACCCACAGAGACCGTGAGGTTCTCCACTGGTGGTTCAGTGATAATGGGGGGAGGAGTAGTAACTAGGAGCTGGAGCGATGCCGTATGGGTTCCCACCACGTTGCTCACGATGCACTCGTAGATGCCGCTGTCGGAGGAGTTAGCATGCTCAATGTGCAGCGTACCGTTGCTAAGCATCATGATCCTGCCTTTGCTAGCATGTGGCACATGTAGCAGTGTTCTGTTGGGTAGGACCCAGCTGGTGTGAGGACCAAGGAGGCTGTGTGCTGGACATTTCAGATGGACCCTGTCTCTCAGGTACACAGTCACCCTGTGCTGTGGTAGAACCAGGATTCTTGGCAATGGAACAAAGACCCTTAAGGTCACGTTCATGATGTCTGTTCCATACGGACTCTGAGCAGTGCAGACATACTGACCATGGTCCTGCAGCTGAATGTTCTGGATTATCAGGGTTCCATCAGCTTGCACCTTCAACTTCTTCATGTTACTGACTGATGAGCTTTCATCTGAGAACATCAAAGAGTTGAACATTAGTTCTGTAGCTCCAGCAGAATGTGGACATAGGTTCTCCTGATGTTCTATCATAATAACACATCTACAATGGTCCTGATGTTCCTTCATCTTTACATGTTCTCTAATCCTGACACACTTAAGATACACCATCAGCTCCGCTGAGCAGACTGCTGGGGTTTGTGGTTCCACAGTTCCATTCTGTAGTCCATCCTCTACAGAGACTCTGTTAGCCCTCTTCATTAGGGAGGTGGATGATTCTCAGTTCTGCAGTGGCACTGACCTGGTGGTGCAGGTGTGTTGGTGTGGAGATTTTAGACCGTCACTGAGCATCCTCCTCCACCCTAATAACACCTGCTCTGTGAGGGTGTTGACCATCAGAGAACATACCAAAGAACACTAACAGAGTCTGACTACAGAATGGAACTGCAGAACTACAAACCCCATCTGTAACCAGGTGGAGTAGGTGGAGCTGATGGAGGCTAAATGTGAAGGTGTGTGTTGTGGCCTTTCTGTGTTCCATCATACTCACCCATGAGGTTAGGTTCTAACATGTCCAGTCTCACTAGTAAGTAAGTCAAGATCTAGTACAGTGTGTCTGTCTGTACCTGTTGAGGTTCTGCTCCACCGGAGATCAGGTCTGGGTTCTCCTGCAGAACGACAGGGTAAGTGGACATCAGATCCCGCGCTCACAGCTACCGTGCTCTGATTGGTTCTAATGATCCTGGGCCTGGTGTGTTCAGGAACCTGATATGGAGAAGCTGGGGTGCTGCTACTGGAGTAGACGTTCTCCTGAGCCTTCTTTGGGTTCTGAGCAGATGTTTCTTGGTGTACAGATGTGTCTGTAGGTTGAGTAGCAGTTACTGATAACCAGGTTGAGGTCTGCTGGGTAATCAACGGTGAGAGAAGACGAGCAGAACCATCAGAGTTCCTATAATTTGGAACTTGTTTATTTGCAGGGTTCATAGAGTGATACAGAATAGAGGTACTTGGTACCAAATTGGGGGTTAAAGGTGCAGTTGTTCTAACAGGTGTTCTGGAGGTAGAGAGGCTGATTGCTGCAGGTGTGGTTGGAGTGATCATTGAAAGGACATCAGAAGGGTTTAGTGGTTCTGGTTTAAAGGGTTCCTCTGTAAACTGTAGGTCTTTCTTTGGTTCTTCAAATTTAAAGGTGCCTAAAGTTATAGTTCTTGTAATCCCCTTTTTAAGTAAAGAACCATTAAGCAAACCATCAGCTTTTTCCACATTGTTAAAGTCTTTGGTGGAGTCTGGAACTTGGGCTGGCTGGACTAGAACGGGTTCTCCATCAGGTTCAGATCTTAGAGTTGTGTCTGTGAAGACACCCGGTTCTAAGTAGGATTCAGAAGAATCAGAGGGGGTAAAGGGTGAAGTACGAGACCCCTGTTGAGCAGGTTCTGGTGGTACTGATGGCAATGTTGTTGGCTCTGCTTTGAGCAGACCTTTATTTGTGAACACACGGAGTGCAGAACTGTTCTGTAGAACCTTTGTTGTGGTCATAGCCAGTGTCCGGTTGAAAGAACACATACTGTCTGGCCTCTTTTGGTTGAGCTGATGGATTTGGGTCACCCGTGGTTTGGTATCTCGCTGGTCTTCACTAACGGACAGCAGTAGAACTCTGGATGTAATGGAGGCTGAAGTCAGATTAGCTTTAGAACCTTTGGTTAGTTTGCAGTTGGTTTGAAGTAGACCTGGTCTTAATCCTAATCTGTTTATTCTGTTCCTTCCTCCAAACTGTGAGTTTCTTCTATGATTCCACAGGGTTCTTGATGAATTTGATGGGAACTCTGAGAGTCGACCTGTTTGCTTTGTAGCTATAGATGATACTTGTGTAGAACCACTGTGGTTCCCAGTGTATATTTCAGTTCCTGAAGATCCAGGCTGGTTCCACATCTCTAAACTAACTGTAGCTTGGGTAAGTACAGAGATGTTTTCAAAACGCTCATGTCCTCGTTCTTCTGCACGTAAAGTACTGTTAGTTAAGGTTCTCACATGGCTTCCCTGGAGGATCTTTCTCATGATGGTGGTATAATTGGCAGCAGATGTGGACCGTGCTGGGTTCTGCCGGGTCTCTGTGTCTGAGTCAGTGGATGGGGTTGGACCTCGTCCTCGCTGCAGGCTGTGCAGGTTAACGGTCTGTGGAGGATCTGTGGGTGATGAAGTTTTATGGGTGCTAATTTGACCCACCTCCTCCTTTGTTTCCTCATCAGGAGAAGATCCCTCTGAGTTTTCCGGAGGTTCTGTGTGTTTAAGAGCTGGAGAACTTTGTTTAAAGTTTGCTGCTGTGGTTTTTAAAGATGTCTGGTCGTGAATTTTGGCCTTAAGCACAATCCCATTTTGAGCATCTACCTTGCGCCTGACAGAACCAGAAGTTCTACCAGGGGTCTTCTTTCTTTTGAAAAATCTCCTCCTGTGACCTTGGAACCTGCGAGGACTGTTCCGGATCTGAGAACTGGCCAAAATCAAGCGTGGTTCCTTTCTTTGGTAGATTGAACCCATTTTAGTATCTCTGGTGGCATTGTCTCCAGATGACTCCTCCGTGTTCTCTCTAAAGTCGGTTACCTTTGTGTAGACCCTGGTTGCACCCTGAGGATGTCTTCTCGTGGGATCCCTGCCCCCCTGCGGTTCCATGACAGTGAGTGCTGCAGTCATTGTTCCTTGGCCATGTAAATTTGAGGCCACACATCTGTAGAATCCACTATCATCAGGTCGACTTCGAGGAAAGACCAATGTCCCATCTGGAGAGATGAACGCTCTGGAAGAGTTGACTCTAGAATTTAGTACCGAGTCATTTGGGAAGATCCAGCTGACCTCAGGGTCTGGGGATGCTCTGATACCACACAACAGGCGAACAGGTTGGGTACTGTACGTGGAGACTGTGATTCCTACAGGTTCTCCTGTTAGAGGTGCTGCAGATTCCACTGTGGATAAACGGAACGCTAGAGCATCCACATCCTCTGGAACCTCAGCGACGCAGTAATAAAGACCAGAGTCTGAATGCTGGACAGAGTTCAGCTGAAGTGTTCCATTACTAAACACAATCAGATGGTTCTCTGAGCTCATGAATGGAGCTTTAACTTTGGAACCATCAGGGAGCATCCAGTGAATTTCAGGTTCTCCAGAACCCAAGACACAGCAGCTCATCTGGAGAGACCTTCCCACTACTGAGGTGAACGTGGTTATCACGTTCACATTATCATGCTTTATCATGACCCAGGGTCTCCTGTCCGGTGGGTTCTCATCTGGGGTAGATGATATCTGTGTGTTGATGAGGAGCTTCACCTCGTTGGCTGTAGAATCCGCTCTGATGAGCTTCAGCTGTAAGAAAGACTGCATCATCCAGGAACACGTGGACCAGATGTTGGCGTTCACTCCAGTGTAGACGGGTTCTCCTCTGTTCATTTCCTGTCTGTACTGGTAGATGGGTCCTGGATCTCTGCTCCCCATCATCTCTTTGTTTAAGTTCACAGGAACCTCACTGTAGTACGCTAGAACTCTCCATAAGCTTCCATATCCGTCTCCATCCACAGGACATTCCAAGTGGAAGGACAGAGTCATGTTAGCAACGATGTTCATGTTCTCAGTGTAGTTCCACCGGACCGTGGACGAGTCCCTCGGGTCCAGGACGCGACACCTCAGGTCGACTCTGTTGCCATGTTGGTCTGACAGATTTAGCATTGCAGTTCCAAGAGGACGTCTGAAATTCGGCTGAGTGAGCGCTTCACCACCGTGGTCCTCGAGTGGAACCACTCTGTCCTGAGAGTTGATGACTGTTGGGGCAGTGCAGGGGAACTCCAGAGGTTCAGAGAGCAATGTTCCCCTCAGTGACTGCGGTGAGGAACATGCTGGACAGATGGGATCTTCAGCAGAGCCTCTGTCCTTCTTACACTTCATCACACCTACAACAGAAGGTAGAAGACATTACCAGAGCTGGACCTCATCCTCAGATCACATGGACCCTCCAAACCCTCACTCTTACATTACTGTACCCAGCTGAAATACAGAACCATACATAAGGAGAACCACCATCAGAGGAGCAGCCATGAGATCAATGGTTCTTCTAAAAGAACAGGACGGATCATCTGCACCTCTAAACCTCTGAGCTGTGCTGTGATGGGACAGGACTTGTTTTTAAAGTGTTCCGTATGTTCATCCCCCAGCATCAGGACCTCACAGGAACCCCCCACCCCCCCCACTATCAGATGACGGTAACACCGCTTGTTCATCTACTCTACCTGGATGGTGAGTGATCCATTCTCGAATCCAGGACATTCTGCAGTCACAGGTCCAGGGATTTCCATATAGATGGAGGTTCTCCAGATGTGTCATGGTCTTCAGCAGGTCTGGGTGGATGGAGCATAGGTCGTTGTGAGAAAGGTACAGGTGTTTGATGGTGGAAGATGGGAAGTGCTGGAGTAGAGAGAAGGTGCTAAAGGTAGTAGGGTGGAGTTGTTGAAGACGGTTCCCCTCCAGTTGGACTAAACGCAATAAGGTCATTCCTCTGAAGGTGTCCGGGGTGATGAAGTGCACCTGGTTATGATCGAGGTACAGTCGCACCAGACGGGTCAGACCGAGCAGAGCGCCACCTGTCAGCGTGCTCAGTTTATTATAGCTGAGCTTCAGAACCTGCACAAACACAACATCAACGTGACCTCCAGTGTGGGGGTGCTGTGTCAGTGTATGGCAGTCGGGTGGTGGTGTGTGTGTTACCTGTAGAGATGTCAGGTGGTAGAACACGCCCTCTGGAAGGTGGTGGATGTTGTTTGCGTGCAGCATCAGAACCTCCAGACGTCTCAGTTCTGTAAATGATTTATTGCTGATCTGAGAAATGCTGTTAAACCTGTTAAACACACACACACACAATCAACACACACACACCATCAACACACACCCACACCAATAAACACACAATCAACACACACACACACACACAATCAACACACCATCAACACATACACAAACACACACACACCATCAACACGTACACAAACACACACACACCATCAACACACACCCACACCAATAAACACACAATCAACACACACACAATCAACACACCATCAACACATACACAAACACACACACACCATCAACACGTACACAAACACACACACACCATCAACACACACCCACACCAATAAACACACAATCAACACACACACACACACACAATCAACACACCATCAACACATACACAAACACACACACACACCATCAACACGTACACAAACACACACACACCATCAACACACACCCACACCAATAAACACACAATCAACACACACACAATCAACACACCATCAACACATACACAAACACACACACACCATCAACACGTACACAAACACACACACACCATCAACACACACCCACACCAATAAACACACAATCAACACACACACACACACACAATCAACACACCATCAACACATACACAAACACACACACACACCATCAACACGTACACAAACACACACACACCATCAACACACACCCACACCAATAAACACACAATCAACACACACACACACACACACACAATCAACACACACACAATCAACACACCATCAACACACCATCAACACGTACACAAACACACACACACCATCAACACGTACACAAACACACACACACCATCAACACGTACACAAACACACACACACCATCAACACATACACAGTCAATGCATTGTGTTTATTGGTATATGTATGCTGAGAGTGTGTGTGCTGAGAGTATGTGTGGATGGTGAGTGTGTGTGTGCTGAGAGTGTGTGTTTATTGGTGTTTGTGTGCTAAGTGTGTGTGTTTATTGGTATGTGTGTGGATGGTGTGTGTGTTATATGATCATGGTGTTCTGACAGGATGTTCTAATGCTGCAGAACCATGGCGGTTCTGATGCTGGAGTTCTAAACACAGTTGGGTTGTGTGGGTTCCGTTTCGTACCCGAGGTTGATCCTCTGGACTGATGGAAGAACCCTGGGTGGAACGAGGGTGAGGGAGCGGAAGGGGCACTGCATCTCAGCGGCTGTGTGACAGGTACAGGGGCGGGGGCAGGACACGCCCGCATCAGGAAACACAACCAGTAACGTCAGGACCACGTGAACCATGTGACCGGTGACCCCAAAACTGCACCTCCTCCACGTTCCTCCAGCCATCAGGTTCTTCTGTAAGTTCTGTGAAGCGTGATCACAGAGAGTCAGTGATGTCAGAGGGGGGTGGGGGTGGGGGGTGGGGATTAATAACAGGATGTGAGGAGGTACGAGGTATGAGCCTCCATCCTAATAAAGCAAAAACCTCCACCTCATGAACGTTCCGCTATAAAAGCCTGAACAACAGAATTCTCAGTTCTGTTAAAGGTTCCAGTCAGTGGAACTAGGAGGAACCAGGACAGGTTCCAGAGCGAGGATGTTCTCTGGTGCTGCTACATGAAGTCCTAACAACGTTATGAAAAACTTTGATGTTAATGAAAATCAATAAATATCCATCACACTCACTCATACCTTCCACTTTATCCTCTATTAGGGTCGTGGGGGGGGGTTCCCCATGCCCATCCAGGGGAGAACGTCTCGAGTGCTGGGCAGATACACCCAGGACAGGACACCAATCTATAGCTGGACACACACTCACTCTATATGGGGCAATTTGGAGAACTCAATTGACCTTGATCCATGTTTTTGGACTGTGGGAGGAAACCGGAGAACCCGGAGGAAACCCATGCGGACAGAAGAATGGGGAGAACATGGAAACTCCACCCAGATGGGGATTCGAACTGGGAATCCCTAGTGCTGAGAGGAGAACATGCTAAACCACTAAGCCACCGTGCCACCAAAATGAATAAATAAATATATTACAGTTTGATTCAAAGTTCTGCAGCTTTTACCTTCATCTCGTCTTCATCCATCATCATCATCATCATCATCATCATCATCATCATGTCTTCATCTGTCCATCATCGGACGCGTGATCAAAGAACTCTGATTAATTCATAATGGATCAATAGTCCAGGATCTAAGCAGCTGTCAGAACTGGGGGTTCTGATTCTGGTTCTGCGAGTGGAGCACACGGTGCAGTGGATGTTGGGAGAACAGCGTGTGGACTCTGACGCAGAGGCGCGAATGGAACGCCCGAGCGCGAGTTCTGCTTTTATGATGCCGCTCGGAATGAGGGCGGAGCAAAGTGTGATCACATGATCCAGTTCTATATCAGCAAATCAATTAAAGATCTAAAGCTTTTAATGTTCAGAACTCTAATTTAAATCATTAAATCGTTTAGTTTGGAGACTGAGGATCAGATCCTTCATGCTGGAATACTTCTGTCTCGGCTGTGTGAGTGGCTCTGTGCAGTTTGACATGTTCTCCCGAACACATGGCAGTCAGTGAGGTCTGGCTCAGCTGTGAGGAGCAGCAACTGTTCACACGCTTAAAAATAAAACGACTGAAATAAAGACGTAAACAGCTGAACTCACGTTCCACCACCGCCGGCTCCCGAGGTTCTGATCCGGTTCTCCTCGTCGCAGCCGCTGGGTTCATTGGTTTATGGATGGCTTGATTTAAGGTGGACCCGTGAGCCATGCCGTGCCTTTAGGACATGTTTCTGAGAAGCTGGGATACAGAACAGTTCCTGGTTCTCCGGTTCCTGTTACAGGCCGGGGGTTTATAGCAGTGCTGGTTTTAATAAAGGAACCCAGTTCCAGCAGTAAACACGGCTTCAGAGGACCGCTCGTCAAATCTGGGATAGGCCTTAAGTGAACAGGTTACACCGCGAGGTCACAGTCCCCCCCGAGGCTGCGCTGTAAATATTCTGGATGGAGAACAATGCTCTCGCAGAACCAGGCGCCAGCTCATGAGCACAGACGGAACCCTCTCATGGAACCGGTGTAAAATCCTGAGGTCCGCCTCAGACACGGCCGCTTTACAGGTGTACCACAAGGGTCGGTCATGGCCCGCTTCTTTTCTTCTTTAATAATGATAAAACATTCTCCCATGGGTTCGAACATTCTCTTAAATGCTCCAGTTCCATCCCGCTGCTCCACATGTCTACAGAACATCTGACGATGGAAAGAGACCATGCAGAACAGCTGACAAAGCATCTACATCTGGAGAACATGCCATTACAGAGAGGACCTCAGCTGATTGACCACCTTACCATGAAGGACATCCCATAAGCTCCTCATGTGGAACATCTTGTGGCACCATTCCATCTGGAAAATGGGTTCTCATTAACATGATTCATGGAGAACATATTAGCAGTGTTCCCAACTCTGTGTTCTTGAGGTTCTGCGGCTCTTCAGATCCTCAAACATCTCATCTTTTTAAAGACGATCCGTGTTCTGCTGTTATTGGAGACTCCGAGGTGAACACACATGTTCTGTATCTTCTGTCCTCAGTGAGCAGCGGGTTCCGCCATGAGAACTGTTCAACACATCACACTGAACTGGCCCCGCCCCCAAATGACATAGCAGGACGCAAATATAAATGCACCTGGCCTCCCGGATGAAGAGGACGGACAGCAATTTAACAAATTAATATTTAACACAACTCATTAATGTCATTAATAATTACTCATTAATGTCATTAATAATTACTCATTAATGTCATTAATAATTACTCATTAATGTCATTAATAATTACTCATTAATGTCATTAATAATTACTCATTAATGTCATTAATAATTACTCATTAATGTCATTAATAATTACTCATTAATGTCACTTGGATTAAGAACAAAGCATTAAAGTCATAAAGAGACGATCAGGTTTTTATTCCACCGCTTTAAACACAACAACAAATATCATGCAAATTAGACGATGATGTCATTTAGTGACTTTCAGGACGGCCAATAGCTACGGTGCTTACTGAGGAGTTGACGTTTCCTAATGGAGAACCTTTCTACATATAGCCTATGATTGGTGTAGCTGTTACAGAACATCAGGTCTAAAGCGCGTTCCGTTCGTTAAAGTCATTAAAGGAAAACGGCTGAGAGTTCTGGTTCTAACGAGACGTTCCAGACAGATCTTTAATGAACCCCGCAGTCAGAGGAATGTGATGGGAACGCCGGGACAGACGGAACTCTGCATAGATCTTTAAAGTAACGGTGCATCAGAAATTAGAACATCAGAACCAAACATTAAACAAAGCACACAGTCATGCTAATGCTAACACGTTCCCACACAGAACACCGAACTCACATCATTCCACATGGAACCCGAGGAACCGCACCGTCGGTGGAGCACCGAACACTTCAGCTACGTGAGGCATGCCAGCACTAATGAAGCGCTAGGCTAACATCGTTAGCATAAAGTCAGTAAACGTTTGAAAGTTCTTTATAAAGACGTCCAAACAAATCACTTCAGTTTGAAGTTCCACTAAAACCAGCGCAAGAACCTAAACGTGACGAGAGCGGGAGATTAATGAACAGATAATTAAATGAGATTCGTAAGAAAAACCGACGCACGTTAGTCTACGGATGCTAATCGAGCTAGCCTGCTGACTAGCCTTAGTGATCACATGACATCACACAGAATGAATGGAACATCACCCCGGGTTACGTAAACACAGAACGCCACGGACAAGTGATGCTAGCTAGCGACATAGCGTCATGCTACATAAAGCTTCATGTTCCACTTCAGAAAAGAATGTGGCGCTACAATGCTAATGTGTTCCTTCTTGTTGCTACATCTGGTTCTGTTGGGTTCCACTCTTAAGAAAGTTCTGGAAGATGCTTATGTAGCTAATGCTACAATGTTTGCAAACTGTACTTTCACTGTAGAAAATTGACCATGGCTGTGTTAGCATACCGCTAAAAACCAGTAAACGGTTCAGTAACACAGACGGCCTGCTGGGGAAAAAAACCCTTCAGTAACGCACACGTCATGTAAACGGGACAGCGTGCAGCTAACTCGTACCGCGACCTGCAAAGTGTTGATTATTAAAGAAAACATGCACATTCTATACGCTATGCTACGTATCATTTGAAATCAGATCGTATTGTTTGGGTCTGTATCGTATCGTTTGGAATCGTATCGTTATGGTATCGTATCGTATCGTATGCTCAGCTCATGCTTCAGTGAAAAACAGAAAATCAGTAGAAATTCATATGAAGATTTAAAAGTTTTTAAAAAGTTCCAGATCTCGTGGAGAAACCGACGCCTCCTTCTTACGTTTCTCGTCTGGGTATACCTCGAAGTTCGAGGAGTCTCCCTCATGTGCCACTTCAGGAACTATCGGGGGCTATCGGGGCAAACGAGAACCATTTATATTTACAGGTTTTTAAACAAATCGATAAATATTTCAGATTTTAATAATAATCACTTCAATATTAACGACTTTATTTAATACTATTTTAATAAATGAAACCTGTACACTCAGCGGCCGCTTTAGTAGATAAACCGTTCTCATTTCCACACTCATCTGATCATCAGAGAACATACCAAAGTGGAGTAGGTATTGAAACATATGGACTACAGAATGGAACTACAAACCCCATCTGTATGGAGGTGGAGCCGATGCAGTGCAGAACGAGGATCTGTATCTCATAAAGTGGCCGCTGAGGCACAGAACCTTTCTCACAGAAACTAGAACCAACCTTGAGTTTCCTCTGAGGAACCCCGTCCCAATCGATGGACCGGAACCATTTGTGTTTCTTAACATCTTCAGCTCCGCCCTTAAACCATTTACCAAATAAAAACAATACGTAAAATAAATCATCAATACATCAATAAATCATCAAAACGTCAATCAATAAATCAATACATCAATAAATTATCAAAACGTCAATCAATAAATCATCAATACGCCAATCAATAAATAATCAATAAATCAATACATCAATAAATCATCAATACGTCAATCAATAAATCAATACATCAATAAATTATCAATACGCCAATCAATAAATCATCAATAAAGCAATACATCAATAAATCATCAATAAAGCAATACATCAATAAATCATCAATACGTCAATCATCAATCATGACCCTTCGTTAAGTCTCAGGCATCAGAGTTCAGGAACAGTGAGATGGTTCCTTTATTAGTCTGATCTTAATGTGGGCGTGTTCATTTCCTTTGATCTCTAGGCCCCGCCCACTGACTGGCCCATGATCAGACAGAGAACATGGTAATGTAATCAGGAATGATGTCATCATGCTAACGGAGCGTACGGGTTCTCACCCTCAGGTTCCCCAACCGCTTGGTCTTATCCACCACCAGCAGCTTCCTGAGGAGATCTCTGTTCCAACATCAAACAAACATCAAAGCAAGAGCATCATCAGAAATGACATCATACTCATCAATCAGGACAGGCACCTCGTTAATCAATCAATAATCAATAACACACCACAATCAATACAACAACAAGAACTACATTAGGTTTCGGCTCAGCCACCAAACCACCGTGAGAACGTTGAGTCAATGTTCTACTTACTTCACATAGAAATCCAGCTGCTGTGGGAGGTTCAGCTTTCCAGAGAGAACCTTCTGATAAATACCAAAGGGGTTGTCATCGAAAAACGGAGGGTACCTTCAACAGAGAACAGGGTGAGAACCTGATGAGAACAGGGTGAGAACCTGATGAGAACATGGTGAGGACATGGTGAGAACTTGATGATCACATGAGGTTTCTGAACCTCACCCCGAGAGCATTTCAAAGACGAGGACACCCAGAGCCCACCAGTCCACCGCCAGACCGTGACCTTTACCCTGGATAATCTCTGGTGCGAGATATTCTGGAGTTCCACATAAAGTACCCGTCCTGCACACACACACACACACCAGTGATGTCGTTCCTGTACTCAGACGTGTGGGTGTTAAGCTCCACCCCCTCACCTGTCCTCCAGTTTCTTGGCGAATCCGAAGTCGGTGATCTTGATGTGCCCATGACGGTCCAGCAGGATGTTCTCCGGTTTGAGGTCTCTGTAGACGATGTTCTTGGCATGAAGGTAGTCCAGAGCACAGATGATCTCGGCGGAGAAGAAGAGTGCCGTGTCGTTACTGAACCTGCCACGGTTCCTCAGATAGCTGAAGAGTTCTCCACCCGGTACAAACTCCATCAGCATGAAGAGACATCGCTCATCGTGCCACGTCCAGAACCTAGCAAAGAACGTCAGAACCATGAGGAACATGACGGATGAACTGTCTCATAACATTTTCATACTCCACTCTGAATTACAGACTGATGGAACCATAGAACCATCATAGAACCAACATAGACCCTCTAACTGAGAACTACAGGTTCTACAGACCAACTCCAGAACCAGCAGCTGAAACCTTCATGAGTTCACCAACGGATCAGACACAGTGATGATGATGGTTAGGGTGTGATGATGATGATGATGAGGGTTATGAGGGTGATGATGAGGGTGATGATGATGATGATGAGGGTGATGATGATGATGGTGATGATGATGATGATGATGATGAGGGTTATGAGGGTGATGATGAGGGTGATGATGAAGGTGATGATGAAGGTGATGATGATGATGATGATGAGGGTTATGAGGGTGATGATGATGATGATGATGATGATGATGAGGGTGATGATGATGATGATGATGATGATGATGATGATGATGGTGATGATGATGATGATGGTGGTGATGATGATGAGGGTTATGAGGGTGATGATGAGGGTGATGATGATGATGATGATGGTGATGATGATGATGATGGTGATGATGATGATGATGGTGATGATGATGATGATGATGGTGATGATGATGATGAAGGTGATGATGAGAGAGAGAGTGAGGTACTCACAGTTTGACGATGAATGGGTGGGTGACGTCCATCAGAACCTCCTTCTCGTTGTGGACGTGCTGCTGCTGCTTCAGTCGAATCAGATCCACGATTTTCATCGACTTCAGAGCAAAGTACCCTTTAGTTTTACGATCTCGCACCAGAACCACACGTCCAAACGTCCCGGTTCCTGCAGGAGAACCACATCACACCCTTAATGAAGAACCACACGTCCAAACGTCCCGGTTCCTGCAGGAGAACCACATCACACCCTTAATGAAGAACCACATGTCCAAACGTCCCGGTTCCTGCAGGAGAACCAAACGTCCAAACGTCTCGGTTCCTGCAGGAGAACCACATCACACCCTTAATGAAGAACCACACGTCCAAACGTCCCGGTTCCTGCAGGAGAACCAAATGTCCAAACGTCCCGGTTCCTGCAGGAGAACCACATCACACCCTTAATGAAGAACCACATGTCCAAACGTCCCGGTTCCTGCAGGAGAACCAAATGTCCAAACGTCTCGGTTCCTGCAGGAGAACCACATCACACCCTTAATGAAGAACCACACATCCAAACGTCCCGGTTCCTGCAGGAGAACCACATCACACCCTTAATGAAGAACCACACATCCAAATGTCCCGGTTCCTGCAGGAGAACCACATCACACCCTTAATGAAGAACCACACATCCAAACGTCCCGGTTCCTGCAGGAGAACCACATCACACCCTTAATGAAGAACAACACATCCAAACGTCCCGGTTCCAGCAGGAGAACCACATCACAACCTTAATGAGGAACCACAGCAGGATCAGGGTTCTACACCCGTACGGTCACCGTTTAAGAGTGCAGAACGGTCCGATTAGAATAATGTATTGTATATCACACACTGGTGAGGCGCTGAGGGGGGTGGCGTCGTTAATGATGTCACGGCTGGACATCGACTCAGCCAATCAGAATTGAGGAGCGGTTTTCTGATGTTTATAATCTGAGTGGTGTTGGTTTCATGTCCAGGTTCCTCGGTTCCTCACTGTTCTGTAGTTCATGGTTCCTGGTACCAAACACTCCATGTGTTAATGGGGGGGGGGGGTGTCACGTGATCATTCGTCATCATAATCAATAATAAAGCATGTTAATTACAGATAACGGGTGTTAATTAACTAATCATCATATCAGCCGCTGAAGGGTTCCCGGATGTGATCGGATCACATGATCAGATGATCGATCAGGGGGTGATCGATACTCTCGCGCACGCGCACTCACCCACGGTGGCCACGGACTCCAGCAGGCCCAGGCTGAGGTGCACGAGGCCGCTCCTGTCGGCGCTTTGATCCCGGGCCGCCCGCGCGCCCCCCTCGGCTGCGTCGCCCCCCCCCGCGGCTGAAGCGGCCGCCGTCATCGCGCTGCTCCGTCCATCACCCTGCCGCTGCCGCTGCTGCCGCGCGCGACGTCATGATGAAGATGATGAAGATGAAGCACGCGGACGATCAGGACCTCGCTCTCTCTCTGTCTCTCTCTCTGTGTGTCTCTCTCTCTCTCTCTCTCTCTCACGTGCACAGCTGTCGGACGGCGCGAGTCTGGATCGAGTGTGGATCGCGCATGCGCAGAGACCAGCGGCTGATGTCGGCTTAATGACGCTCTAATGAGCGTAAAGGTGCAGGACGTCCCGCGCCGCCGCCGCCGCCCCCTGCCGCTCTGCCATTGGTCCATCCGTCAGACCGTCTCACAGCACACGCACCTCATTGGCTGTCCTCACCGGCCCGTCTGCAGGAGGACTCTGATTGGCTGACGGCTCCATCGTCTTTAACACCAAACCCTGCAGAGAGACAACAAAGAGCGGGACAAAGAGCACATCAAAGAGCCGACACGCGACCCGATCACATCAATCAAAGTACCGCGCAGCGCGA
>JAFMOC010000713.1:47500-65000 GCA_019802505.1 Corydoras sp. C115
TGAAAGCCTTTCTTTGTCTGGCGGTCACCGTGGTCTCCGGTCAGCCGCTGCAGTACATCACCACCTCCACCAACTACGGAAAGCTGCGGGGCTTCAGGGCGGCGCTGCCCAGTGAGATCCTGCGACCCGTGGATCAGTACCTGGGGGTACCGTACGCACTGCCCCCTACTGGAGAGAGGAGGTTCCAGGCCCCAGAACCGCCCAGTTCCTGGTCAGGAATCAGGAATGCCACTCAGTTTGCACCGGTGTGTCCTCAGTACCTCGAGGACCGGTTCCTCCTGAGCGACATGCTGCCGGCCTGGTTCACCGCCAATCTGGATACGGTGGCTACGTACGTACAGGACCAGAGTGAGGACTGCCTCCACCTGAACATTTACGTTCCTACAGACGAGGGTAAGGTTCTGCTGCAGACCTCAGATTCATTCAGACGTTCCTCAGTCCGCTTCTGTTCCAGGGTTATGTACGCTGTATGGAGGTGGTGGAGGTTCTGTAACAGTGGTGGAGGTGTAAATAACGGTTACTCCATTAATGTTGATGTAAACAATGGAGCTGATAATTGGAACTCAGATGTAGAGCACCCACAGAACCACGCAGTTTCTCTTCATGTTTGGTGTGAAGCTCCGTACGTGTTGAATAGATTTGGAAGAGGTCCTCAGAAGGTTCTCCTGTAGTTCCTACTGAACCTTCATGCTCCTCATCGCCGCTCCGTTTGGTTTCGTTGCAGAAGTGAGCGGAGACGACGAGGAGGTGCTGAGGCCGGTGATGGTCTACATTCACGGAGGTTCTTATGTTGAAGGAACAGCGAACGTGATCGACGGAAGCGTGCTAGCGAGTTACGGAGACGTCATCGTCGTCACGGTCAACTACAGACTGGGAGTCTTAGGTACCTCCACCATGCAGAAGTACATCTGTACACCACCGAGGTCAATTCTAGATACGAGCAGGAGCTCCACAGAGAACCATACAGCTCTGAGGAGAACATCCGTAAGATTTAATACACCTCATTCATGGGGTGGAAGATGATGAAGGTTAACTTTTAAATTAAATAACGCTCACGATCCGTTCCCAAAGTTCCCGTTAGACTCCAGAGATCTAGAACAGAGATGCATTTAGAACAAGATGTTATCAGCAGTTTTGCAATAACATCATGGTTCTGAACATCTCCAGTCTGCAGACTTTCAAATCGTAGACCGTCCGTCTCTGTACTTTGTGGTGGGTAGGTGGTTGGTGTTCGGGGGTGTGAGCGTCAGGTGGTGTCAGCTGCTTCAGTGCTGTAATGTTTGGCTTGCGGTTCCAGGGTTCCTGAGCACAGGAGATCAGGCTGCAAAAGGGAACTACGGTCTGCTGGATCAGATTCAGGCGTTGCGCTGGGTGAAGGAGAACATTCAGGCTTTTAATGGAGACCCTGGCAGAGTGACCATCTTCGGTTCTGGAGCGGGAGCGTCGTGTGTCAGTCTGCTGACGCTCTCTCATTACTCTGAGGGTGAGCACAGTGCTGGAGAAGACCGGTTTTCTCTTTGAGTCGGTTCTAGATGTTCTGTTCTTGCTGTTTTCTGCAGATCTCTTCCAGAAGGCCATCATTCAGAGCGGCACGGCTCTGTCCAGCTGGGCCCTCAACTACCAGCCGTCAAAATACACCCGCATGCTGGCGGAGAAGGTGGGCTGCAACGAGGACGACTCCGTGGAGATGATCCAGTGTCTCCAGAACAAAAACTACAAGGAGCTGATCGAGCAGAACATCAGTCCCGCTAAGTACCACGTCGCATTCGGACCGGTCATCGATGGAGACGTGGTTCCAGATGACCCCCAGATCTTAATGGAGCAGGGTGAGTTCCTGAACTATGACATCATGCTCGGCGTGAATCAGGGGGAGGGGTATAAATTTGTGGACGGCATCGTGGACAGCGAGGACAGCGTGGCTGGGAATGACTTTGAATTCGCCGTGTCGGATTTCGTGGATAACTTGTACGGCTATCCCGAGGGACGGGACACCCTGCGAGAGACCATCAAGTTCATGTACACGGACTGGGCGGACAAGGAGAACCCGGAGACAAGGCGTAAGACTTTAGTGGCACTGTTCACGGACCACCAGTGGGTGGCGCCGGCCGTGGCCACGGCTGACCTGCATGCCCAGTATGGTTCACCCACGTACTTCTACGCCTTTTACCACCACTGCCAGAGCGACATGAAGCCCGCCTGGGCCGATTCTGCACACGGGGATGAACTGCCCTACGTATTCGGGATCCCAATGATCGGACCCACCGACCTCTTCAGCTGCAACTTCTCCAAGAATGATGTCATGCTGAGCGCCGTCGTCATGACCTACTGGACCAACTTTGCCAAAACTGGGTAAGTAAGCCGGTCCAGTCTTATACATTCTAATGGTTCTAAACAGAGAGATGCTATAGCAGAACCAACAGAGGTGGTAAAAAAGAGCAGGGATAGGAATCAGAGGGTAGCATGAGCAATGGAAACGGCATGGAGAATTTCATAATCATGTAGAGCGTCTCATGTTCTGGTCTGATAGCTTTGCTCCTGGTTCCAGAGACCCGAACCAGCCGGTTCCTCAGGACACCAAGTTCATTCACACCAAACCCAACCGCTTCGAGGAGGTGGCCTGGTCCATGTACAACCCGAAAGACCAGCTATACCTGCACATCGGTCTGAAGCCCAGGGTTCGAGATCACTACCGCGCCACCAAGGTGGCATTCTGGCTGGAACTGGTTCCGCATCTCCACAACATCAACGAGTTGATCCAATACGTATCCTCCACCACCAAGATCCCCCCTCAGGACACCACGCCCTACTCCTACACAAAGCGTCTATCCAACAAGCTATGGCCATCCACCACGAGGCATCCGGTGCCTCCTCCATCCAACACCAAGCAGTCCGCCGACCAGCAGAAGAACCCAGAGCAGGATGACGGTTCCGTCATCATAGAGGCTCGAGATTACTCCACCGAACTGAGCGTGACCATCGCCGTGGGCGCGTCGCTGCTGTTCCTGAACATCCTGGCCTTCGCAGCACTTTACTACAAGAAGGAGAAGCATCGCTTTGAGGCAACACGCCGCCCAAGTCCTCCACAGAACCTGGCTAACAACGTTCCTCGGGTTCCCAGTGAGGATCTGATGTCCCTGCAGACGAAGCAGCTGGATCACGAGCATGACTTCGATTCATTACAGGATCATGACATGCTGCGACTCCCCAGTCCGCCGGATTACGCCCTCACCCTCCGGCGTTCTCCAGATGACTACGCCATCCTGACGCCAACCACCATCACCATGATCCCCAATTCCCTGTCGGCGATCCAGTCCCCATACCATCCGTTCCATCCGTACATCAACAGCACCCCCAGCAACACCGGCCTCCTGCACGTACACTCCACCACCAGAGTATAGCTCTGTACCAGCGACTGCTGAGACACGCTGACCCCTGGTGGTCAGGAAACAAACTCTACAAAGTTATTTTGCTATGACTCTTCTATAAACATTAACCTGTATAATGTGAACCACGAATGTAACGAAGCTCTAATTTACTACGCCTTCTATCGTTATCATTAGAACGTTGATCAGATTCTGAAGTCTGTTCAAAATGCCTTTAACGTTAAAGAACCGGAACCCTGTGTTCTCAGCGGCAGCGATCCGAGTCCGGACTGTGGAAAGGCTTTGGCAACCATCAGAAGATCAAAGGGATCTCTCTTTACATCAGTTTACTGTTGAGTTTGAGGAAAGTCCAGAACCAACGTACCGCCGTAAAGTCCAGCAGAGGACCGCGGGGGCGGAACCGCCGCCACGTCAGAGCCGTCAGAACGCAGGGTTAACACATCAGTTCTGAAACGAGCTGCAGAAGCAATAGAAGCATCCGTCAGGTTCTCCATCCTCATTTCAGATTCCATTCATCAAGAACTTTTGTAAACGTATATGTAGCGTTATATATTACCGTCGTCTGTGATGTCATAACTCCATACACAACTCATCAGAAAGAGTAACAACTGGACGACACCGGGGTCAGACTAAGGAACCTGCTGGACTACACCGGGGTCAGACTAAGGAACCTGTTGGACGACACCGGGGTCAGACTGAGGAACCTGCTGGACGACACCGGGGTCGGACTAAGGAACCTGTTGGACGACACTGGGGTCAGACTAAGGAACCTGTTGGATGACACAGAGGTCAGACTAAGGAACCTGCTGGATGACCTGCTCCTCATGAAGTCCCGTTGGTGTTGGTACCTCCTCAGTCTACATGAACATTCAAGCCTTTATCTTAAGGCCATGTATCCTGATCAGAGTCGGGGTGGTGTAGCGGCTGGATCCTATCCCAGCTGTCATAGTGCAGGAGCAGAGGAAACACCCTGGCGGGTTGCCAGTCCATCAGAGTGACAGGACCATAATGATGTTTGAAGTTTGAGGCGCCGGGTTCCTGTCCACTTTCCTGTTCCGTGAAGCACTGGAGGGCTCTGTGCTGATTAAGGACATCCAGCTCTGAGGGTCAGAATCCTGAGTGACCGGTTCTGCTGCGGCCAGCGCTTCGGAGAGCACGCTCATGCTAACGCTAACTGAATCAGCAGTATCTCAGACATCCCCACGTTCCACGCCGTGCTGCAGATCCATCACCGGGCTGATTGTCGCCCGGCCCCTCCCACTTACCGAGGTTCTGCATTAACCCTAACGTTCTGAAACGTTCCTGATCAGGGAGCACAGAGCACAGTGGAGGTTCTAAAGAGCACCTTCAGGTCTCCACATCACTGAATGTATTGTCCAGATGAACAGAACCCTCACCCTTCATCACCGCGTCTGAGGAACCAACAGGTTCTCCATCCCGGTTCTCAAGATGTGTCACAGAAACTCCCACCAATATCTCAAACACACTGTGCTGAGACACCCCCCCCCCCCCCTGCAGGTTCTCCATCATCAGGTGTCATTCATTTCCAAAGCGAACTGGTTTAAAGCTCTTTTATAATCCAATTAAACCTGAAATCTGAATGATTCTCTGATTAAACAGATTAAAGGACTTTATTAAATGAACTTTATTTGATTTATTAATTGTGGAATCATTTAGAAATGAATCTTGTGAAATGGACGATGGGGTGAGGGTTCTGGTACCAACAGGAACTGTTCATTCAGCCCAAAAATAAATGTTCATCTCAATAGAGAACCCAACATGGCGTTGTGTAACGATCTGCATGCGTGATGTCATGGACTGAGGATTTAATTATCATAAACACGTGACCGCCCCCATGACATCACTACATGACAGTAGTTCTAATGGCGGGTTCTTCTGCAGCCCAAGCACGTGAACCTACAACCAAAACGTTCTAACCCTCTGTTCAACACTATTTAACTGATAAGAGAATAAGAGTCGCCACCTGGTGGTAGAGACCGGAATAGTAACCTCAGTGGGTCCAGGACGAACTGTTTAAAATGAAACACATTCAAATGTTTATGTTTTAAAAAGAGGAGAACAGAAGTTATTAATATATACAGTGTTCTCATTATTACATTAGGAACAATAATTACCAAGACGACGACCAATCAGAAGCCAGGACGCTATGGAAACGACCTTTAACTTTAAAATGGTAGATTTTTAAACGCTGCTAAAATCTAGATTTGAATGAGTTATTCATCATCATCATCATTATAGTGGTTGTTCCTTCATATGTTCCTCTAGCATTCTCAGTGGGAACCCTAACGGTTCCTTATACAGCCCCGCACTGACACACAGCACTAATGATCGGTTCCACTTATTAACTGTTCCACCGATCGTTCAGGGTGAACAGGAGACCTCACACTGCCAAAAGGAGAACATGCCAAACACTAGCTGAATAAATGTTTGTGTGCACCACCTTGTTCTTATCTTCTTCAGGTAATTGTAGGACAGGTTCTCTCAGACTCTGGTTCCATATTTAATGGTAGTTCTGGTTGCTGATCCAGTTTAATGATGAGGTGGAACTGTGGAACCGTGGAACAGTGAGAGTGACGCTGAGGAACCACATCGTGCTTTTATACTAAAACAAACATGAACTAATCGCTCTGTAGGTCTTTGGATCCTGAAGAACCCTTAAACATTTAAACCTTCATCACGGTTCTTTATTAAAAGGACGGTTCCTCCAAAGCCTCGGTTCCCATCCTCTCAGCGTCCGGTGGGTCACTGGTTATGTGGATCTCCAGAGTACTGGATTCAGAACCTGTATGGCAGAACCAGTACGTTACCCCGGTGCACAGCAACCGCCCTTCATTCACTGAATCACTGAATCAGTCCATCCAAATGACTCATGAAGACGCCATGACTCACATAGTAACTCAAACACACAGCCTGAATGGACCGCAAACGATTCACTGAATCAAACTCAAAAGGTGAATATAAATTAAATTAAAGATTTATTGTTAATATAACTTATAAATATTTAAAATAATAGAAATGGAGGATCAGCTGAATAAACAGAACTGAGTTAATGTAATAAACATTATTATGATTATTAGTTCAAATCTGAATGAATGCAGATTGTTATATAAACAAAGGAACATGAGCGCCACCTTCAGACAGCATGCTGAAGGCGTCGGACGCCGGTTGGTTCCCGTTGCCGGTTGTTTTTTTCCCATCCTGCACATGGGTCTGGTACTGCAGTGAGGAGGGCATCATGGGATTGTACCCGCCGGGTGACGCCACGGAGGTAGAGGGCGACTCCCACGCTGGCTCGCGCCGCCGCGCCGCTCTGAGGTCCACCTGCACCCCCGTCCAACCGTGAAACGCCAGCGTGTTGAGGAACGCCTGCATGGGGTTGAGAACACCCTGCAGACAAACAGTCATCACCCCTCAGCTGGAGTCGGGGTCCCGATGCGGACGAGCTTTCGGGGACTCACCATGATGAACCAGGTGATGAGGGCGGCGTTGCGGACGTCCTTCAGCTCGGCGGAGGAGGCGTCGCTCTGCATCTCCAGATAGAACAACAGACCCTCGTTGATGAGGTTCGGCAGCCAGCTGATCGAAGAGAGACGGGCGGCTCAGTTCTCCAAACACGGTCACCGGGTTAGTGGGGCGTGGCTTTGTTACATCGGATTGAATCGGAACCCCGATGTCTCACCTGATAAAGAAGACCAGCAGGATTTTGAAGAAGCGGATTCTGATCTCTGCGCCGAGGCGTCTCTCGTTCTCGGTGTAAATCCCCTGACGCCGTTTGAGGAGAGACGTCACTGAGGAGACACCAGAGGACACACTGAGGACACCGCACCTACAGAGCGACCACCCGAAGACGAGCGAGCGCGGGGAACGTACCGGCGGCGACGGTGCGCGTGAACAGGACGGGGTTGACCAGCAGCACCAGCAGCATGGGGGCGTAGGTGGTGATGTAATGAGGCAGCGCGTGCTGCAGGCCGTCCTCGCAGCTGCAACGCCACACAGAGACGTTACTACATTCAGGTGGTCGCACTCAGAACCGCCTCTGATCTTCATCCATCACCTTCATCCAACATCCAGCTGCCACGCTCATACCATTCAGATGAGCTCCTGTATCAGAGGCTGAGGAGAACGTGTGTCTCATACAGGGTTCCTACAGAGCTGGACGGAGAACATCAGTGAGGGAACCCTCCACACGCCGTCTTCAGGGACCATCGCTTTGTCTGCAGCCCTAAAGTTCCTGCACTACTCTGCTCGCGGTATGACCTCCACAATCTGAGTTCTGACCTCAGAACCCTGTGTGCTGGACTGACGGGGTGAGGATGAGGATGAGGATCAGAGAGGTCGAACCTCAGGAGGAAGGTCAGGTACCTGGACAGTGACGGATAGTAAAGCATGGCCACGCCCTCCACACACAGGAGAACCGCCAGTCCCCATGTGATCATGTGATACAGAACGATGGTGCTGCCAAAACACACACACACACACACACACACACACATAAATCATGCACTGAAGGGGTCTCTCAATGGGGGCGGGGCAGGGCGGGGCATCACTAAAACCTGATTCCAGCAGATCGTTTAGCCACCAAGAAAACATCCACCGCATAGCAGAACATCCACCAGAAGGAGGCGCTGAAGAACAGCTGGATCCACATCTGCAACAGTGTTGAGACTTCATTAATTTGTTTATATATTAATAATAATTATAATATGAAGGCTGTGATTATTAGGCTGAATTTCAGATAAAGGTCCTCTGAGGTGGGAGGTGTTATGGTGTTCCCTCTGAGGTGGGAGGTGTTATGGTGTTCCCTCTGAGGTGGGAGGTGTTATGGTGTTCCCTCTGAGGTGGGAGGTGTTATGGTGTTCCCTCTGAGGTGGGAGGTGTTATGGTGTTCCCTCTGAGGTGGGAGGTGTTATGGTGTTCCCTCTGAGGTGGGAGGTGTTATGGTGTTCCCTCTGTGGTGGGAGGTGTTTATGGTGTTCCCTCTGAGGTGGGAGGTGTTATGGTGTTCCCTCTGAGGTGGGAGGTGTTATGGTGTTCCCTCTGAGGTGGGAGGTGTTATGGTGTTCCCTCTGTGGTGGGAGGTGTTATGGTGTTCCCTCTGAGGTGGGAGGTGTTATGGTGTTCCCTCTGAGGTGGGAGGTGTTATGGTGTTCCCTCTGTGGTGGGAGGTGTTATGGTGTTCCCTCTGAGGTGGGAGGTGTTATGGTGTTAACGTTGAGGTGAGAACATACGTACAGAACTTCCCACACAGAAGACTTGGGGCCAGGCGCTGCTGCTGTTCGCGCTGGAGATCTGAGTGACCACAGAGGGAAGGGCCAGCCACACTGAAGACCTCACCATGAGCCCTGCACACGAACGCAGAATGAATAAAGAAATCAGCCACCAGGGGGCGACACACAGCACCTGCACTGTCAGACTCATTTCACCCAAATGCACCACAGAGCTCCACAGGAGGACCATCACCGATCAGAGTGCTGAACCAGTCCCCAAAACAATGAGTATGATCAATAACATGTCATAACATCATCAATACCTGCAGAAACGTTCGTTCATTATCTTCAGCTTTATCCTCTATTAGGGTCGCGGGGGGGGGGGGGGTCGCGGGGGGGGGGGGGGGGTTCCCTATGACCATCCAGGGGAGAACGTTTCGGGCGCTGGGCAGATAGACCCAGGACAGGACACCAATCTATCACTGGACACACACACACACACACTATATGGGGCAATTTTGAGAATTCAATTGACCTTGGTCCATGTTTTTGGACTGTGGGAGGAAACCGGAGAACCCGGAGGAAACCCACGCGGACACGGGGAGAACGTGGAAACTCCACCCAGATGGGGATTCGAACCGGGAATCCCTAGCGCTGAGAGGAGAACATGCCAAACCACTAAGCCACCGTGCAGTAACGTAATCAAAATAAATATTTAAATAGTATAATTATAAAATTGTTCATCACCTGACACACAGCGCAATAGATTTCCAATTGAATACAACACTGTACACTGTACACGTCACGTTAACTTTATTCCCGATTTTTGGGAATTTCTTTTTATTTGAATTTTTTTGCGCTTATTGATACTTTTACTTCTGTATTTATAACACAAATAGAGCAGCTGTAAAAAAAATGCAATTATTAATAAAGGTTAATAAAGGATTAATGAAGTATTCTGGTTCTGATCACACGGAGGTGGCGCCCTCAGGTGGCTGTGGAAGGAACAGGTCATTAATGACTCGTTGGGAAACGTGTTCACATCGTTTTCAGAATGAAGGCCGCGTGGTTGTTGCTAGGCAACAGGAGCAGTGGGTGTGGTTAGTGGTTCCGCCTCGTTAACAGAACTGAAGTTTACAGAACGTTAGAACTGAATTGTGGATGGAGACTGTAGGGAGAACGTTCTCTCCCACTCAGGTTACTGAAAGTTTGGTGTAAAGTTGTTCTAACGTTGCTGTTAGGTTCAGAAGATGTTCTCAGTCTGAGGGATCCATCATGTTCTAAACGTTCTCCTGGGTTCGAGCTACACTACAGTGTATTAGTGTTTTTAATGAAAGAGTTCCAGAACGGTGTATTTATTAAGGAAGGTTCCTCTAACGTTCTCAGAAGGTTCCTGTGATGTTTTATTGGATCTGAATGAACTGATTGATGCCGCTGATGTTCTCTGAGGTTCCTGGAACACGCGGTTGAAAGTGTCACGTGACCCGGGGCGGGTTTAAAAGCGCATTAACGGCACGGCGGAGGTCACGTGGTCAAAACGAGGCGTCTATAAAAATGTAAAGTTTATTAACTTAACGCGTCGACTGTTCTGAACTACAATTCCCACAATGCATTTAGGCCTCTGCCGCTTATGTTCAACGGTGTTCAAATTCAGAAGTGCATTCTGGATCTTTGAGTCCATCACCTCAATGTTTTATACCGACGTAAAAGTGAATAGAACCTAAATATAGAACCTAAATATAGAACCGGGAGATTAAAACCCGAAAGTGGAACCATTTTAAGTTTAAACGCAGCGAAACGACGGTGTATGTTTAAAGTGTGCTCTCAGTAAAGCGCCCTCGTCAGTGCTGCCCGCTTTGTCCCAAATGCATTAGGCCCCTCGGTAGTGCACTCGGTTAGTGCGCTGGCGGGGGTTAAAGGCACCCTACGCAGTGCGCATGCTCTGTATTTGGATTACTGTGGCCGGCCGCTAATCTTTAAACTTGTTTTCGTCAGAAAACCTTCAGTTTTATTAAAATAAAGCCGAACAGGAGAAAGTTATTAATGTATTTAAATAAACTACAAACAGGAACAGAAGGTTATTAATGTATTTAAATAAACTACAAACAGGAACATGAGGTTATTAATGTATTTAAATAAACTACAAACAGGAACATGAGGTTATTAATGTATTTAAATAAACTACAAACAGGAACAGAAGGTTATTAATGTATTTAAATAAACTACAAACAGGAACATGAGGTTATTAATGTATTTAAATAAACTACAAACGGGAACAGAAGGTTATTAATGTATTTAAATAAACTACAAACGGGAACAGAAGGTTATTAATGTATTTAAATAAACTACAAACAGGAACAGAAGGTTATTAATGTATTTAAATAAACTACAAACAGGAACATGAGGTTATTAATGTATTTAAATAAACTACAAACGGGAACAGAAGGTTATTAATGTATTTAAATAAACTACAAACGGGAACATGAGGTTATTAATGTATTTAAATAAACTACAAACAGGAACATGAGGTTATTAATGTATTTAAATAAACTACAAACAGGAACATGAGGTTATTAATGTATTTAAATAAACTACAAACAGGAACATGAGGTTATTAATGTATTTAAATAAACTACAAAACAGGAACATGAGGTTATTAATGTATTTAAATAAACTACAAACAGGAACATGAGGTTATTAATGTATTTAAATAAAACTACAAACAGGAACATGAGGTTATTAATGTATTTAAATAAACTACAAACAGGAACATGAGGTTATTAATGTATTTAAATAAACTACAAACAGGAACATGAGGTTATTAATGTATTTAAATAAACTACAAACAGGAACATGAGGTTATTAATGTATTTAAATAAACTACAAACAGGAACATGAGGTTATTAATGTATTTAAATAAACTACAAACGGGAACATGAGGTTATTAATGTATTTAAATAAACTACAAACGGGAACATGAGGTTATTAATGTATTTAAATAAACTACAAACAGGAACATGAGGTTATTAATGTATTTAAATAAACTACAAACAGGAACATGAGGTTATTAATGTTTGTAACAGTCGGTTCTAAAGTGCACTCTGTGTTTAAAGCCGTCATTAAAAGCTCAGGTTCTGACTGATGAGGTTCCAGGTAACGGGAACAGTTCCCAGAACCTTGAAAAAAATTCATTTCAAAGTTCTCACAGTGCAGAACTTTCAGTTCTTAATGTTCCTCCGTTGGTCGCAGGGGCAGGGGGTTCAGAACACTCAGGGTGGTGGAGGTTCTGCCTGCGGGTGGTGTAAATGTGCTGAGTGGTGGTGAGGTGAGCGGCGTACCTGCACATCCCATAATATCACAGATGCTGATGATGAGGAGGATCCTGCAGGAGGACGAGGGTTTGGGCAGGGAGAACGTCCCGAACCTCCGGTAGCCTCTGCGTTTAGGGAGAACCTGCAGAACGGAGAGAACCAGCGAGACGGCGGCGCTGACGATGCAGAGCACAGAGAAGAGTCCAGGCTGGAAGTCCACCACCAGCGCCGTGGACGAGTCCCGATTCGGACAGCAGAACGTCTCCAGCCGAGGGGAAGCCATGTCGAGGGTCTGAGAGCTACACCGGAGTTCCCTTCACTCCTCGTTCTCCTCCTCCTCCTCCATTCATTCATCTCGCACTGATCTGAGGAACCATCACGAGATCGGCATCATGTGCTTCTGCTTAGTCCTGCCTCGGGCCGCCGAGCTGCCGGAACCATGCTGGGAACGCGCCGTCCTCACGGGTTCCGTCGTCATGAAACAGAACATCATGTGGAGGGCCCACAGCATCGCCTTCATCTGGGTTTACATGCATCATCATCATCATCATCATCATCATCATCATCATCAAGTTCTCCAAAAGCCTGAAGGTCTGAGGACGTCCTCAGACCTTTAAATAAATTCATCAATAACTGTAAACTAATGTGTGATCTCAATCTTTAAGTCCTATCCCTTCATCTGAATCTAGACCCCCCCCCAGGTTCACAGGTCAGGGTTGTTGTTTGCATCATGTCCAGCAGAGGGCGGCGTGGTGTCATGTAACAGAGGAGCAGATGGAGGTTCTAATTAAAAAGCTTTATTTCTTATAAAGTTTCATTTGTAAATTATTAAACTGTACAAACTACATCTGTTATAAATTACATCATCAATAATGTACACCAATCAGGATGAAGCCTGCTCCTCCACCCAACACCTCCACGTTCTCCGAGGTCACAGAACCCGGAGCAGCCGATCGGCGGAGGCCGGCGGAACGTCTACGACGTCCACAGCAGATAGGCTACGAGCAGTGACATCATAAAGAGGAGGAGCTTCTGCATCCACACACACTGCTCCACCTGCTGTTCCAAACGCGCGCTGGCGGCCATCGTCTGGACGAGCTGCGAGGAGAACGTGCGTCAGCGGAACGCCCAGAAACAAAGAACCTGAGTCCAAAAGGTCACTCACCAAAGTCTGGAGGTCAGGAGTGTTGCTAGGTAAGGACACGCCCATGTTTCCATAGGAACTGTTCACAATGGACTGAGGAACCTCAAGAACATGACAGCGCAGCCTACAGGAGAGAAGAGGAACACATCAAGTACTGCACCTCCAAACGCAAGGGAACCCCCAGAGACCCCAAATACTCTGGGAGAACCGTTCCCTCTCTCTCTGGGGGAACCGTTCCGTCTCTCTCTGGGGGAACCCTTCTCCATCTCTCTGGGGGAACCCTTCCCCATCTCTCTGGGGGAACCCTTCCCCATCTCTCTGGGGGAACCGTTCCGTCTCTCTCTGGGGGAACCGTTCCGTCTCTCTCTGGGGGAACCGTTCCGTCTCTCTCTGGGGGAACCGTTCCGTCTCTCTCTGGGGGAACCGTTCCGTCTCTCTCTGGGGGAACCGTTCCGTCTCTCTCTGGGGGAACCGTTCCGTCTCTCTCTGGGGGAACCGTTCTGTCTCTCTCTGGGGGAACCGTTCCGTCTCTCTGGGGGAACCGTTCTGTCTCTCTGGGGGAACCGTTCTGTACCTGTGCTCCATTATTTTAATCTTCTGGATTTCTTTCCAAAACTGAGACAGATCTGAAGAAGGTCCCTCCATTTCAGCTGCCATGATCAGGAACCGGTCCTGTAGAGAGGCCTGGAACCCTGAACACACACACACACACACACACACACACACACACACCATCAGCTCCTCTGATCATACAGATGGGGTTTGTAGTTCTACAGTTCCATTCTGTAGTCCATCTGTTCCTCTGTATAGTCTGTTCATGCTCTTTGGTATGTTCTCTGATGATCAGGACCTCACAGAGCAGGTGTTATCAGGGTGGTGGATGATTTTCAGTACCACACACTGACACGGTGATGGAGGTGGTGGTGGTGGTGGAGGTGTAGGTGGAGGTTGTGGTGGTGGAGGTGGAGGTTGTGGTGGTGGAGGTGGAGGTGGTGGAGGTGGAGGTTGTGATGGTGTAGGTGGAGGTTGTGGTGGTGGTGGTGGAGGTTGTGGTGGTGGAGGTTGTGATGGTGTAGGTGGAGGTTGTGGTGGTGGTGGTGGAGGTTGTGGTGGTGAAGGTTGTGGTGGTGGAGGTTGTGATGGTGTAGGTGGAGGTTGTGGTGGTGCAGGTGGAGGTTGTGGTGGTGGAGGTGGTGGTGGTGGAGGTGGAGGTTGTGGTGGTGGTGGTGGAGGTTGTGGTGGTGGAGGTTGTGATGGTGTAGGTGGAGGTTGTGGTGGTGGTGGTGGAGGTTGTGGTGGTGAAGGTTGTGGTGGTGGAGGTTGTGATGGTGTAGGTGGAGGTTGTGGTGGTGCAGGTGGAGGTTGTGGTGGTGGAGGTGGAGGTTGTGGTGGTGTAGGTGGAGGTTGTGGTGGTGGAGGTGGAGGTTGTGGTGGTGGAGGTGGAGGTTGTGGTGGTGGAGGTGGAGGTTGTGGTGGTGGAGGTGGAGGTTGTGATGGTGTAGGTGGAGGTTGTGGTGGTGGAGGTTGTGATGGTGTAGGTGGAGGTTGTGGTGGTGGAGGTGGAGGTTGTGATGGTGTAGGTGGAGGTTGTGATGGTGGAGGTGGAGGTTGTGGTGGTGGAGGTGGTGGTTGTGGTGGTGGAGGTGGAGGTTGTGATGGTGTAGGTGGAGGTTGCGGTGGTGGAGGTGGTGGTTGTGGTGGTGGTGGTGGAGGTGGAGGTTGTGGTGGTGTAGGTGGAGGTTGTGGTGGTGGAGGTGGAGGTTGTGATGGTGTAGGTGGAGGTTGTGGTGGTGGAGGTTGTGATGGTGTAGGTGGAGGTTGCGGTGGTGGAGGTGGTGGTTGTGGTGGTGGTGGTGGAGGTGGAGGTTGTGATGGTGTAGGTGGAGGTTGTGGTGGTGGAGGTGGAGGTTGTGATGGTGTAGGTGGAGGTTGTGGTGGTGGAGGTGGTGGTGGAGGTGGAGGTTGTGGTGGTGGAGGTGGTGGAGGTGGAGGTTGTGGTGGTGGTGTAGGTGGAGGTGGTGGAGGTGGTGGAGGTGTAGGTGGAGGTGGTGGAGGTGGTGGAGGTGGAGGTTGTGGTGGTGGTGGTGGAGGTTGTGATGGTGGAGGTGGTGGAGGTGGTGGAGGTGGAGGTTGTGGTGGTGGAGGTTGTGGTGGTGGAGGTGGTGGAGGTGGAGGTTGTGGTGGTGGTGTAGGTGGAGGTGGTGGAGGTTGTGGTGGTGGTGTAGGTGGAGGTGGTGGAGGTGGAGGTTGTGGTGGTGGTGTAGGTGGAGGTGGTGGAGGTGGAGGTTGTGGTGGTGGAGGTTGTGGTGGTGGAGGTGGTGGAGGTGGAGGTTGTGGTGGTGGTGTAGGTGGAGGTGGTGGAGGTGGAGGTTGTGGTGGTGGTGTAGGTGGAGGTGGTGGAGGTGGAGGTGGAGGTTGTGGTGGTGGTGGTGGAGGTTGTGGTGGTGGAGGTGGTGGAGGTGGAGGTTGTGGTGGTGGTGTAGGTGGAGGTGGTGGAGGTGGTGGAGGTGGTGGAGGTGTAGGTGGAGGTGGTGGAGGTGGTGGAGGTGGAGGTGTAGGTGGAGGTGGAGGTTGTGGTGGTGGTGGTGGAGGTTGTGATGGTGGAGGTGGAGGTGGTGTAGGTGGTAGAGGTTGTGGTGGTGTAGGTGGTGGAGGTTGTGATGGTGGAGGTGGAGGTGGTGGAGGTGGAGGTTGTGGTGGTGGAGGTGGAGGTTGTGGTGGTGGAGGTGGTGGAGGTTGTGGTGGTGGAGGTGGTGGTGGAGGTTGTGATGGTGTAGGTGGAGGTTGTGGTGGTGGAGGTGGTGGAGGTGGAGGTTGTGGTGGTGGTGGAGGTTGTGGTGGTGGAGGTGGTGGTTGTGATGGTGTAGGTGGAGGTTGTGGTGGTGGAGGTGGTGGAGGTGGAGGTTGTGGTGGTGGTGGTGGTGGAGGTGGAGGTTGTGGTGGTGGAGGTGGTGGTGGTGGTGGAGGTTGTGATGGTGGAGGTGGAGGTGGTGGAGGTGGTGGTGGAGGTTGTGGTGGTGGAGGTGGAGGTGGTGGAGGTTGTGGTGGTGGAGGTGGTGGAGGTGGTGTAGGTGGAGGTGGAGGTGGTGGAGGTGGAGGTGGTGGTGTAGGTGGAGGTTGTGGAGGTTGTGGTGGTGTAGGTGGTGGAGGTGGAGGTGGAGGTGGTGGTGTAGGTGGAGGTTGTGGTGGTGTAGGTGGTGGAAGTGGAGGTTGTGATGGTGTAGGTGGAGGTTGTGGTTGTGGTGGTGGAGGTTGTGGTGGTGGAGGTTGTGGTGGTGTAGGTTGTGGTGGTGTAGGTGGTGGAAGTGGAGGTTGTGATGGTGGAGGTTGTGGTTGTGGTGGTGGAGGTTGTGGTGGTGGAGGTTGTGGTGGTGGAGGTTGTGGTGGTGTAGGTGGTGGAGGTGGAGGTGGAGGTGGTGGTGTAGGTGGAGGTTGTGGTGGTGTAGGTGGTGGAAGTGGAGGTTGTGATGGTGTAGGTGGAGGTTGTGGTTGTGGTGGTGGAGGTTGTGGTGGTGGAGGTTGTGATGGTGTAGGTGGAGGTTGTGGTTGTGGTGGTGGAGGTGGTGGAGGTGGAGGTGGTGGTGGTGGTGTAGGTGGAGGTTGTGGAGGTTGTGGTGGTGTAGGTGGTGGAGGTGGAGGTGGTGGTGGAGGTACCTCCATGCAGAGAGACGATGATGTCCACACTGACTCCGGGGTCACAGCTGCTGCTGCTCGGTTTCACACGGTACTTCTCCGGCGCCGTCGTCCGGACCTGCTCCACACACACACACACACACACACACACACACACACACACACACACACACACACACAGACACACAGACACACACACGTTTACATTCAGAGTGTCCCCCCCCCCCCCCCCCCCGCGCCCCCCCTCTCTGTACCTTGAAGGCGAGCTGGTTGTTGGAGACGTTCTTCAGGACGATCAGACACTTCCTCTCCGTCTCTCTGGAACCGAAGCTCAGTTCCTCAGCGGGACTACAACCACAGACAGGAAGTGATGCGTTATCCTCCTCCATATGTCATCCACCCCATTCAGACCACAGAACCCACGACCCCCACCTCCACCTCCACCTCCACCCCCACCCCCACCTCCACCTCGTCACCGACGGGTGGAGGACGACCTCGGAACAGAACCGGAGCGCGTCGTCACCGACGGGTGGAGGACGACCTCAGAGGGGAGGCGTCCGGCGCATCCGAACGCTTCCAGGTTCCTGAGGTTCTAGCAGGAGAACCGTGGGCTGTGCTCACCTGATGTGCAGTAAGGTTCCTCTGAAGGTGCTCAGCGGTCTTCGGGTTCCGCGAAGACGACCGTCCGTCCTGTCAGCGTCCTCCGAGAAATTCACCTGGACAGACAAACCAACTACCCATCAGTCCCCTGCAGGGGGCACCACACACACACACACACACACACACACACACACACACACA
>JAFMOC010000713.1:77500-90000 GCA_019802505.1 Corydoras sp. C115
CCAACCTCAGCTCCATCACCTTAATGTTCCAACCTCAGCTCCATCACCTCCACCACCTTAATGTTCCAACCTCAGCTCCACCACCTTAATGTTCTAACCTCAGCTCCTCCACCTTAATGTTCTAACCTCAGCTCCATCACCTCCACCAGCTCTCCAAGCTGCCATCAGTTCAGATATAATGTAATTAAAGCAGTGTGTGTGTGAGTGTGTGTGTGTGTGTTTGTGAGTGTGTGTGTGTGTGTGAGAGAGAGAGAGAGACTGACCACTTCCTGTTCAGCATTCCTCACTTCCTCCTGTGAACTCCATGAGATCCCCCCCCCTCAGCCCTACTCTGTACCCCTCATACCCTGCACCCTATTTAGTGCACTACATATACACTTTAGAGTGACACTTGATCTAGAACATAATGATGCAAGTGCACTAGAGAGGGCACACACTTACACTTCATACAGAGGCAGGTTCTCATTAAGCGTGACGTCACCTGTTCACAGCTCTAATCTAGAGCACTGATATGTAAATGATTCTAACTGGACCCTCCGGAGACGGTGACGTCATTAAACTGTAAACCAAAGATTTAAGCAACGAAAACATTTCACACTGCACCGTCTCAAAAACAAGTTACAACAGTATGATGACGTCAGCCCCGATCAAAGGGCCGTCGGTACGCTTTAATCACTTTGATGACGTGGGAAGAAGTGATTAGTGAGCGCTCACCTCGAACGAACTCGGTGTGGAACCTCCGGCGCGTCTGCTGGATCTTATTGTCCGCGTCCTGATGGAGACACGGCGCTGGCGTTAACATCGCACATTCAGAAGACAGACTTACACACTGCTCTGAGGTACCTGCTCCGGCTCCGTCCGCCCGCCGTCAGCCATCTCTGACTGACCCGCGCTCACGTGACGGGTTGCCAGGTTGGGCTCGGCTGAACCTGTAAACAACCCCCCCTCCCCCCGCGTTCTGTCCCTGCTCCACGTTGCTGTGGCGACACATTTTAAACGCAGTGTTTTTACAGAAACCCTACGCACTCTCACTCTATGTTCACTCTGTTTCTAACTCCATCGGTTATTAAATGTATAATAAATGTTGTATTTCTTCGAACAGAGCATGTTAAGGTCTTTAGCGCTGGTCGAACATTCTTTACAGCGTTACAGATGCTGATTCAAACGGTTTAAATCAGGTACATTGCTTAATTCTTTCCAATATGGCAACCCTCTCTCACAAAGCCGCGGAGTTTCCTGAAACAAGCGGCGCGCATGCTGAAACTGGAGCCCGCGGCGGCCATTTTGGCTCCGATTGCTTTCAGTTTAAAGAGCAGCCGCTCCTGATTCCTGAAGCTGCTACGCGCTGCGTTTTTAATCCTTTCAGAGTTCGTGTGTTTTTTACGGGACTGTGTTTCATATGAAAATAAAGACATTAATCTCTTTAAATATAAACTCTACGAGAAGGCTGGTAACAGCGCGAAGTTACACCGACCGAGCAGCATACTCCATCAGGATTGGTCTCTCAGCATCTCTTCGTTGATTGGCGGATTCTCTGGCCGTCCAATCGGATTGCTCTAAGCGAGACTGACGCACGTGACACGGGAACCGAGCAGAGCGAAGAGACTTTGGCGGGAAAATGTTCTCTGACCCGAAGATCAAAGAGTTTTAAAAAGTCGCTTATTAATTATTAATTATTAATTATTAATTTCCTTTTATTATTTAATACTGCTGCACATTTAAAGTGTACGGAGTGTGGTTACTGCAGGTACGTCGTGTATGTAAAGCTGTTACACATTAGATAATGTTTCTATGTTAATATGTAATGAATAATTAATTAACCAGTTAAAATCAGATGTTTTAGGATTGTCATGACATTAGATTGATGATTTTATTAATATTCATCTTTAATTGTATGTTTATGTGACAGGATAGGACTCGGTCGTCATGACCTTGCGTTTTTGGGACCTGAAACTGAACCTTCTGCAGTCCACCTGAAGTTCCTGATACCCCATTCCCCCCTCACGCCCCCCTGTGGTAGCTCTACATACCTGTCTAACTCGTGCAGGTCTATTATTTAGACTCGTGCCGGTCATTTGAAGTCTTCTGTCTCTGAGTTCTAGACCTGGGAACAGGGGACGTGGTTCTACCTCTAGGAGTCTTAACCCTAAGACAATGGCGTCCGAGCCCAAGTTCCACGTCGTCTCAGTGAACGGTGACGTGGTTCTGTTTAAGTGCAGGCCTTTGACCTCGAGAGGTTCTGAGATCTTGTCCTGGAGGAAGTCCTTCCACCCTGACTCGGGGGTCTTTGTTACCGGAGCAGACCGTGTCCTTTCTGTTTTTGAAAGCCCCTCCAGAAAGGTGGTGGTGGTGCAGAGCAGCGCTGCTGTGGACCTCAGATCAGGACAGAGGACCCCCTGTGTTCTGCTGAAGGTTTGTAAGAAAGCCTCTCAGGGTCTCCGGTACATGATGTTCTCTGTAACCAGCAGCGGAGCACGGCTGCAGGTGGATATCTCATTACCTCATGAGATGGGGGAACAGGTCTTCATTTTGATTGGACCCACGTTGGTGTGGACTCACAGGGACGAGGTCTTCTACGCCTCTTCAGAAACCGCTGGTGTTAAACGAGGTCCTGCGGGTTTGAAGGTCAGCTTTGTTGGCGAGATGCCTTTTTGTCAGAGACGTGTGGTGGTTCTTGGATCCCAGATGCCTTCAGCAGAAGAAAGTTCAAAAGCTTATGGACCAGCACCTTCTCTGCTTTATGTTCTAGAGGATGAAAGAACCTTTGACGGCCGCTGTCTGTTTCCTGTCCCCTACAGTTCCATTGTGCGATGTATGGTGGTGCTTTCAGCCAAGGACGTGGGTGGAACTTTGAGAACGTCCGTGGTCATCGCCACGAATAAGAAACAACTGGTGTCTTTTAAAAATGGTCTTCCAGAAGATGTGTGCGTCCTCCCATATGAGGAACCCAAGAGCATTCAGATGGTTCACACGGGAACCGGCTGCCTCATCGCTGTGCTGTTTCAGCAGGGGGACGTCTGCGCCGTGTGGAAGGACACGTTCAAGGTGAGTCCAAAGGGTTAAGTGCTAACGCATGTTTCCGATCGGCTGAAAGCGTTCTAGATCACTTCAGAGACAGCAGGGGAACCGCGGGAGTACACGTTCACCCCACGTCCAAAACCGTGAACTGGATGTCCGCTGGCACAAACATGGATCCTCCCACTCGGGACTATCCCAGCCCCGACTCAGAGCAGAGGTGTTTTAGGGGGCGTGTCCCACCTTCTGAGTGCGTGTGGACGTTCTAATGCAGGTGTGTCTCTGCAGGTGGCCATGTGCTGGAGCTCCATTCAGCATCTGGTGGTGGGGGACCTCCTGGGTGTCGGGTTCGATCAGATGTTACTGCTCTATGAGCGAGATGATCCCTCTGAGGATGAGGAGGATGAAGAACCTGGAGCGTTCCTCCTGACTGATCTGTGTGGCATCCACCACAGCGTCAGTCAATGACATCACCAACACCTCCATCACCAACAGGAGAACGTTCCGTCACCTCCGCCCCTCTGTCTGTGTGTTTATAGAACAGAGGAGCTGGAGCTGCACCTCAGTGGGAACCTGCAGGAGGGAACCTGATGCTCACAGTTCAGGCCTTAAACTCCAGACTGCAGGTAGAACCTACTCCACCATGGTGGGACCATCATGCACCAGCGTGATGGATTTGGATCTGTATGTGCTGGTTCTTTAACAGATGTACCACTGTGTGTTCTAGAGTGGGCTGGACCTCCTCCAGGATCTACACAGAGATCGCCACCTCAAAGATCAGATGATCGGTCAGTGTGTATCTGCTCTCCATCATCTTCAGTCAGACAGCAAGCTCAGCGTTCCTCCTGCAGAGCAGGTTCTCACTCCACTCACAGAACAGCACAGAACCCGCACAGTGTTACAGCACAGAGACGGGTGGAGGGGGTAACTGTGCAGGGGTAACAGTTTGGTCATGTTCTGTAGGAGGGGCTGGTGTCTCTGCTGGACGATCAGATGGACGAGGAAGGTTCTTACAACAACATCAGAACCAAGGAACCAGAGACGTTCTCCAAACTGCACAGCGTGTGGTACCGGGTCACTCACCACCACCTGGTTATAGGAACACTGCTCACACCGACCAATCAGACGTAAGAGAGAGAGAGTGTGTGTGTGTGTGTTATAAGGTGGATGTTGTTTGTGTCTTTGAACTCACACCCGGTTCTAAAGGGTTCTAAGCACAGCACTTTGTATTGAAGCCGGAGCAGGGTGTGGTTCAGGGGGTTGATCAGGGTGGAGGTGCTGATCAGCAAACACAGGAACTCACACACATGACACCCAATCACATACAATCTCTCACACACTCACACTCACTCACACACACAATCACACACTCACTCCCCCTCCACACACACCGTCACTCTCTCTGTTTGACTGCTCAGTGTTTCCATGGAAACCCCCCCCCCCCCCGTTCTCTGGTTGATTTTGAATGGAACCATGTGTTCTCTGGTTTTCAGTCCTGAATGGGAGAACATGCTCAGTGCTGTGCTGGCAGCGCCCCCTGTGGTGCAGACTCGGACTAAAGTACTTCCTCACCCAGAGGCCCCGTGGCCCGTGAGCCGGGGCCCCCCGGAGGCCGGGGGTAAGCGGAGCGGGGTGGCCCCCGGCCCGGCCGTGATGCTGGTGGCCGATCTCCTCTCGGTGTGGAACCCTGATCAGCTCTGCCACGTCGTGCTGCGGGTTCCTCCCGCTGCCCCTGCACAGGGAGAGCTGCTGGCCCTGAGGGGGGCGCCGCAGGGCAGACTCCTGGAGGACAGCAGCGTGGTGGATCCCAGGAGAAGCTGGGAGGATCTGCTGAGCGTGATGGCGGCGTGGCGCTCCTGGTTCTTCAGCATCCGGAGCCGGGATCACACGCTGGTGGGCGTGGCCGCCTTCCTGCAGAGGGAGCACGCCGCAGAACCCGTTACAGCGCGGAGGGAATATTTTGTGGGCGGAGCCGCAGGGTCGGGGGAGGTTCTGCTGTACCGCTGGAGAAGGTCCGGCCCGTTCCAGGGCCGGTTGGAGGTGCACTGTGGGTGAGTGCTGCGGGTGGAGGTTCCTCATGTCTCATGTTCCGTAGTCCATGTTCTCTAACGCCAGCACTTTGGTTTCCACAGCGATCCCCTCGGCTTGATCCACTTCCTGTCGTCTCTGTGTGACTTCCTGCCCGCCGGCCATCACGTTCGGCTGCTCAAAAGTGGGCGGAGCAACGATCCAAACCCCACCCTGTTTATGGAGCGTGAAATCCTAACGATGAAAGAGGGCGTGGCCAGACTGATCCATAATATAGAGGGAGGGGCTGAACCGGCCGGGCATTTCGGCCCAGAGCAGTGGCGCAGGGATAGGAACGAGGGCCGACTCCGCCCACTGGTGGAGCCTGGTCTTTACCGTCACATGCTGCGCGGTCTGATCCAATCACAGATGGAGTCTGATGCAGCTGCCGTGATGAAGGCGGAGCTTCTGTAACACAGACTTCAAAGTGTGTTGATGTTTAAAAATCCACCCACTGGCCACACCCACCTAAACCACGCCCACCTAAAACCACACCCACCTAAACCACACCCCCCCCCCCACACACACACACACACACACACACACACAGGAAGCCTCTTCTTACACTTTAATTAAACCATAATACAGATATGAAGAAAGAGGAGGAGTTTATATTATACACAACTGAGAGAGTGTGTGTGTATATGTGTGTGTGTGTATTGTGTGTGTATTATGTGTGTGTGTATTATGTGTGTGTGTGTGTATGTATATGTGTGTGTGTGTGTGTATTATGTGTGTGTATTGTGTGTGTATTATGTGTGTGTGTGTGTATTGTGTGTGTGTATTATGTGTGTATTATATTTGTGTGTGTGTGTATTGTGTGTGTTTGTGTATTGTGTGTGTGTGTGTGTGTGTATTGTGTGTGTGTGTATTGTGTGTGTGTATTGTGTGTGTGTGTATTGTGTGTGTGTGTGTATTATGTGTGTGTGTGTATTGTGTGTGTATTATGTGTATTGTGTGTGTGTGTGTATTGTGTGTGTGTGTATTATGTGTGTGTGTGTATTGTGTGTGTGTGTATTGTGTGTGTGTGTGTATTATGTGTATTGTGTGTGTGTGTATTATGTGTGTGTGTGTATTGTGTGTGTGTGTGTGTATTGTGTGTGTGTGTGTGTATTATGTGTATTGTGTGTGTGTGTATTATGTGTATTGTGTGTGTGTGTATTATGTGTGTGTGTGTATTATGTGTATTGTGTGTGTGTGTGTGTGTGTGTAAATAAAGTTGAGAAGCAGTAAATGTGGATCAGTAACTGAATTAAAAACCTTCACTGATCTTCAGCTGAGGAGCTTTAGTTCAGTCCATCAGTGGAACCCTACATCCACCCCCCACACCTGTCTGTACGGTTCTAAGAGCTGGACCTGCAGGAGCAGAATGTTAGAACCCGCGCTGCTGCTGAGTGTAATTCAGACTCGTTCTATAGAGGAATAGCGCCACCAACGGTTCAGAAACTCTACAGCAAGTGAGGGAGTGAGGGAGTGGGAGGGAGGGAGGGAGTGAATGAGGGAGTGAGTGAGCGGGCGAGTGAGTGAGGGAGTGAGTGAGCGGGCGAGTGAGTGAGCGGGCGAGTGAGTGAGGGAGGGAGTGAGCGGGCGAGTGAGTGAGGGAGGGAGTGAGCGGGCGAGTGAGTGAGGGAGTGAGCGGGCGAGTGAGTGAGGGAGGGAGTGAGCGGGCGAGTGAGTGAGTGAGGGAGGGAGTGAGTGAGCGGGCGAGTGAGTGAGGGAGGGAGTGAGCGGGCGAGTGAGTGAGGGAGTGAGTGAGCGGGGAGCGAGTGAGTGAGGGAGGGAGTGAGCGGGCGAGTGAGTGAGCGGGCGAGTGAGTGAGGGAGGGAGTGAGTGAGTGAGGGAGTGAGCGGGCGAGTGAGTGAGGGAGGGAGTGAGCGGGCGAGTGAGTGAGGAGGGAGTGAGCGGGGAGGGAGGTGAGTGAGCGGGCGAGTGAGTGAGTGAGGGAGGGGAGAGAGGGAGGGAGGGAGGGAGTGAGCGGGCGAGTGAGGGAGGGAGTGAGTGAGCGGGCGAGTGGGAGGGAGGGAGTGAGCGAGTGAGTGAGGGAGGGAGGGAGTGAGCGGGCGAGGGAGGGAGGGAGTGAGGGAGGGAGTGAGCGGGCGAGTTAGTGAGGGAGGGAGTGAGCGGGCGAGTGAGGGAGGGAGCGGGCGAGTGAGTGAGTGAGGGAGGGAGTGAGCGGGCGAGTGAGTGAGGGAGGGAGTGAGCGGGCGAGTGAGTGAGGGAGGGAGTGAGCGGGCGAGTGAGTGAGGGAGTGAGCGGGGGAGTGAGGGAGGGAGTGAGTGGGCGAGTGAGTGAGGGAGTGAGCGGGCGAGTGAGGGAGGGAGTGAGTGGGCGAGTGAGTGAGGGAGTGAGCGGGCGAGTGAGTGAGGGAGTGAGCGGGGGAGTGAGTGAGCGGGCGAGTGAGGGAGGGAGTGAGTGGGCGAGTGAGTGAGGGAGTGAGCGGGCGAGTTGATGGTTCCATCACACGATTGGAGCAAAGCTGGTGAAGATGGCATCAACATGAAGGTTGAGAGACGGGATAGGATTCAGCCGGCCCGTTCCTGATTAAAGTTCTCCTCGTGTCTCCTGATTCCGGTTCTGTAGATGACTCTGATCTCCTGGTTCTGCGTCCTGAACCCACGTCCTGTACTACGGTTCTATAAGGTTCTAGAGATCTGTGTACTGAATCAAGATCCTGGAGATCCAGATCACCTGCAGAGCGAGGTTCACTGTGAAAACACTTTACATTTAATAAAGAACTGGAACCAACCCTAAAGCAAGGTGAAGGACGTGCAGGAGCCCCGGGACTGATGAATGTTCAGGTCCAGGTCACCTTCACCCTCTGGTAGGTTCTCATGCCTGAGTTCTTAGCGTAATGTTCCACGCAGTGCAGCCATACCCGGAGGTTCTACCCCGCAGGACCCCTGTTGATCGTTCCTTAAACTCCAGACCATCACAAAACATCTCCACAAACACAGCGCCTCCTCCTCCTCACGGAGCAGCCCACGGCACCCGGAAAGTCTCCGCCCCACGCAGCCGGGCCGTTAGGTTCTGGCCGTGTTCTCGTGGCGGATGATCTTGTAGGTGATCCAGTAGAAGACGTTGAACGTGAGGAACGCCAGCGGGAAGGCGGCGCGGGAGATGGTGTCGATCCGTTTGGCTCGGTCCACAAACTTGCGCCTGTTCTCCAGCGCCACCTGCTGCAGAGCACCATCACTCTTTGAGATCACGCCGTCCTTCACGCATGCTGCTATACCGTACCCGGAAAAGTGGAACCGCCCGTCACGGAGCTCCTCCTCCTGTGGAACCGACAGGAAGTACAGCTCAGACTAATCACAGAACACACCAGAACACAGAACACATCAAACCGGACCTTTAGCATGATCCACAGGCACCTCCATCACTGGAGTTCTGTCTGTTCTAGAAGAACCATCAGAGAACGTGGAGAACCCTGGCTGATTCAGAAGATCATCAGTGTTGCTCCAGCTGAGGGTTTGAACCTCAAAACACTTCAGGGTTCTGTGAATGGGTTCTGTCAGCCCCTCACCCGCTCCAGAACCTCCGGCACTGTGGTTCTCCTGAGTTTACACAGCCTTTAATAACTACAGTGGAACCAATCAGAGGGTAGAACCCCAGAACCATTCACCCTTATGGGAACGGTCCTTCCTTAAGGCCCTGGGTGGAGGGTTCCTTATGGGAACGGATTGGGGTTCGGGGTGTCTGATCGGTCTGACGGTGTGGGGGGTGGAACAGCACTGTGACATCATATCCTGAACCTGATACACAACTCAACGTGCTTTAAAGGTGAGGTGGTTCTGTACCTTGAGGTTCCGCCGCTGCCGTCGTTTAAGTCGCAGGAACTCTTTCTGCTGCCGCGAGACGAAGTTGACGCCGGCGTACTCGAGCAACGCCGCGAAGACGAAGAGCAGACACACCGCCATCCAGATATCAATCGCCTTCACATACGAGACCTGCACCACAAACAGCGCCTCAGACGCCCAGCAGGGGGTGCACTACACCAAAGAACCCTTTAGAACGTCGGCAGACGCTCTGAGGAACGTGTGTGAGATCAGACGCTGATGTCGGACCAGAGGAGCTGGCTCACAGTCTCAGTTCTAATTCATCCCTAAAGTGTAGGATGGTTCATGCTAAAACGGGCCTTCCCCAAACTGTTCCCCCAAGATCACAAGTACACATGACCTGAGACTGAATAATCTGAACGGGGTGGGGGCCAGGACAGAGCCTTGGGGAACACCGCCTGTAACGGTGTCTGATGTTCTGAATGTAGTGAGGTCAGTCTGTCGCCATCAGTAACCATGGAGATTTAAACCACGCCCCCCTCAGGGTGTACCGGGAACAGAACGGATGATTGACAGGTGGACCCCCCCCCCCATCTGCACATTGAGGAGGTGAGTCCGGATCATGTGGATGAGGGGGTGTGGTTACTGCCGGCTCCACCGTTCTCACCTCGTTAACCTCGCGGCTGATAATCACACGTTCTCCAGAGGTTCCGATCACATGCGTAAATCAGAGCCGATCGATAAAGCCCTTCAGAGCCCACAGCTCATCTCCATGGCAACCTGGAGAAATGGGGCGGAGCTGACAAAGTGGCAGGTACACGGTGGAGAACTTTCACAGAAATCTGTTCTAGAAAAAGAGAGAACCCTGAAAGAACCCTGATTTAATGTGTCCACAGAGCAGATGTTATTCAACCAAACATCTGTCTTCAGAGTGGTGGTTCCAATTACCTAATGGTATGGGGAGGGAGGGAGGGGGGCATGTTACCAGGGTTCTACATGATCTCGGTTCTCGGCACAGTGACCTGATTCGTCCATTTGGTGGACAGCATGGTGGCGCTGTGGTGGGTGGGGCCATCCGTGTGTGGGTTCAGAATGTTGTTAATGAAGTGCTACACTAACGAACATGCCCACTTCTGATTGGTCTCTAATTAAAGCATGAGGTCCAGATGTTCTGGAACAGCTCCAGTTTCTACATCCACCAGATGTGGAATAGTTTAGTTTCAGAGCAGTGTGGAGAACGTCACATGGTGTCAGAGTGGTGTGGAGAACGTCACATGGTTCTTTTGCGTTCTGTTGGGTCAGTACTGTTCTAATGGACATGATTGACAGCCTGAGTTTGAGTTCCTGTCTGAAGTCCCTCCTCTCTGAACAGAGGCAGGTGTTTAGGTGGGGTGGGGGTACCTTGGGCAGGGAGGCTCTAGAACCGGAGCTCTGCGTGGTCATGGTGAGGACGGTGGTGATGCCCAGGGCGACGCGAGCCGGCGCGGCGTCCATGTTGATCCAGAAGGAGACCCAGGACAGGATGACGATGAGCAGGCTGGGGATGTACATCTGGATCAGGTAGTACCCCATCTGCCTCTCCAGCTGGAACTTCACCTCAATACAGGTGAACTTACCTGCAGAACCCAGGAGAACATCAGCACGACTGACACCTACTGACCATGACGTGAGACCACGCCCCTCCAGAGGAACCGACGTGATGGACCGCCTTCACGTAGTGCCATGGTTCTGTGTGGTTCTGTGAGGTTCTGTGTGGTCCTGCGTGGTTCTGCGGGGCATGGTTCTGCGTGGTTTTGTGTGGTTCTACATGGTTCTGTGGTTCTGCGGGGCATGGTTCTGTGTGGTTCTTCGAGGTCCTGTGTGGTTCTGTGAGGTTCTGCATGGTTCTGTGAGGTTTTGTATGGTTGTGTGAGGTTCTGTGTGGTTCTGTGAGGTTCTGTGTGGTTCTGCATGGTTGTGCGAGGTTCTGTGAGGTTCTGCGGGGCGTGGTACCTGTGTTATAGTGTTTGGTGCAGTATCCCAGCTCCTTCTCGTCTCTGATGATGAACTGCGGCAGCGTCAGACCGTCGGCGACCTGCACCGGTCCGGGTTCTAACCACTCAAAGATCAGGTCGTTCATGGTGTAACCGACTACAGAGCAGAGGAACCGTCAGGAACACGCTCCGGAACCATGAGAACAATCGAGGAGACCTTACGTACAGCTCTCCAACTGCATGGTGCAGGTCTGAACGTCCATCGGGAAATTCTTCAGGTCCATCGGACAGGAGAGGATCAGGGTCAACCTGCAGAACAGTACCAGAACCTCAAACACCGGGTTCCACCAAACCTCACAGAACATTAAACACAGATTCATCTAAAACGGTTACACACTTAAAAACTCGAGGGCAGTGTCTGATGGTTAGAGAATCCTGTTACTCAGCGATCAGCGTTCACTTTAAAAAGCAGACTGGATGACGTCACTGAGATCAGATCATTAACCCTTCAGTTTTTAATGAAGACATTTCATTAACGATTTAGTTTTTAATGAAGACATTTCATTAACGATTTAGTTTTTAATGAAGACATTTCATTAACGATTTAGTTTTTAATGAAGACATTTCATTAACGATTTAGTTTTTAATGAAGACATTTCATTAACGATTTAGTTTTTAATGAAGACATTTCATTAACGATTTAGTTTTTAATGAAGACATTTCATTAACGATTTAGTTTTTAATGAAGACATTTCAGATCAGACACTCGAGGTTCACCAACACCGTGAGCTTTGATTTGTTAACGATAATGCCCCGCCCACTCGTCACTCATCATCACTTTATTACATTAAGGATTTGAAATCACAATCTTCAAAGAGGTTTACCTTCAGAGAACCTTTAAAATAAAAAACACCCATGAGCCCAACCCAGCAACAGAACCCAGGAACCCAACCCTACACAGGACAGCATCATCGTTGACAGTAAAGGTACCTGATGCTGTACAGAACCGTTCCATCTTTGAAGATCCTCAGCAGCTTGTTTTCGGTGGTGACATCATGAAAGTTAGCTCCCTTCTCGTTAGCAAAAAACAAGTCGGGTTTCCAAATGGAATCCAGCATGGAGGGGTCCAGGTCCAAGGAGGAGTCCGGGTACTCGCTGTAGGAGAGCCGGGGGTCGTTCCATTTCTGCCGCAGGAAGATGTTCACCCTGTAGTCCTAAAGAACCAGAACGGCGTCAACCGAACATCAACTTTAATCCTCTGAACCCGAACCACGCCAAGATGTTCCACAGGAAACCTCACGAGGACCAAGACTCGTGATGACAACCAATCAGGGTTCTTTCTACAGCAATAAGAGCATCAGGGTTCTGAGCCTGGGTCACCTTAGAACCAATCTCCGGTTCCACTAACGGGAAAAACTCAGGAAGAAACCAGGCGACTTCCAGAAGTATGGAGGAGGAGGAGATGAGGTGAAGAAGATGGAGTTGAAGATGAAGATGGTGGAGATGAGGTGGAGGCCTGTTCTCCTCAGCTCTGATTGGTTGAAGTCTAATTTGTGTGAAAGTTGCTCTTTACGACATGTTCTCCCTGAGGGCTGCTTCAGAGAACCCAGAATAATTACCCATGAGCCACGCTGTAAATTATTAAAGACTCGGCGGATCCAATACACCT
>JAFMOC010000713.1:95000-100000 GCA_019802505.1 Corydoras sp. C115
CCACCCAACAGAACCACACCCACCCATCAGAACCACACCCACCCATCACACACCACCCCAGAACCCATCAGGACAACACCAACCATCAGAACCACCCCACCCATCAGAACCAACCCACCCATCAGAACCACCCCACCCATCAGAACCACCCCACCCATCAGAACCACCCCACCCATCAGGACAACACCAACCAAGTGAGAGAGATAGACAGAGAGAGAGACAGTGAGAGAGAGAGTGAGAGAGAGACAGAGACAGAGAGAGAGACAGAGAGAGAGAGAGACAGAGAGAGAGACAGAGAGAGAGAGAGACGAAGACAGTGTGAGAGAGAGAGACAGAGACAGAGAGAGAGACAGAGAGAGAGAGAGAGAGAGAGAGAGAGAGAGACAGAGAGAGAGAGAGAGAGAGAGAGACAGAGAGAGAGACAGAGAGAGACAGAGAGAGAGACAGAGAGAGAGAGAGACAGAGAGAGAGAGAGAGACAGAGAGAGAGAGAGAGAGACAGAGAGACAGAGAGAGAGACAGAGAGAGAGAGAGAGACAGAGAGAGAGAGAGAGACAGAGACAGTGTGAGTGTCCTCCTCGTTCCTTTAGGGACTGCTTCATATTTGTTTCATTTCCTCTTCCTTGCAGTTGCCGTGGAAACAACGAGAGCTCTTCTTAGCATCACCAGTTCAACTGTCTGTCCATCACACACACACACACACACCAAAACACACCCCCCACACACACAGAAACACACACACACACACACACACACATATACACACACACCCCCCACACACACACACAGAAACACACACACACATCTACACACACACACACACATACACACACACACACATCTACACACACACACACACACATACACACACATCTACACACACACACACATCTACACACATACACACACATCTACACACACACATCTACACACACACACACATCTACACACACACACAGAAACACACACATCTACACACACACACACACATCTACACACACACACACACAGAAACACACACACACATCTACACACACACACACACACACACACAGAAACACACACACATCTACACACAGAAACACACACACACACACACATCTACACACATACATACACACACACACACACACATCTACACACATACATACACACACACACACACACACTAAGTATGAAGGAGTTGTGAGGTGGTGGTGCTGTAAACTGTTTCCATGGTAACGCAGTGAACTCCAGCAGCTCCTCATCAGAACATTAAAGATGTCCCACTTTCTGGCCGTAAGGTTCCTGGATCCTTCAGAAGGTTCCGGTTCTGCTCTCGTGTTGGATCTGGAACCTTCTGATTCAGAATTCGCGCTGAAAGGTAATAAAGAGCAGAAGTTCCTGGAGAACCGAACCGCTCTGTGATGCTCTTCAGATGGTTGATGGCGCCATCTAGTGATAGTTACGTCATTAGTCTAACACCAGTGTTCTGTTAATCCCTAAACTATGGTTCTCTAACTGCTGTAGTACCAGAACATCACCAGCACGATGGTTCCACCATGTATTACACATTTACTGTCACCTAAAGATCCGAACCCCTGAGAGTACTGCACGTTAACCGAGTACACCGCTGAGTAAACCGGTTATAACCAGTGAGTACACCGCTTAGTAAACCGGTTATAAACACTGAGTAAACCAGTTATAACCACTGAGTAAACCGCTGAGTAAACCAGTTATAACCAGTGAGTAAACCAGTTATAACCAGTGAGTACACCGCTGAGTAAACCAGTTATAACCAGTGAGTACACCGCTGAGTAAACCAGTTATAACCACTGAGTACACCGCTGAGTAAACCGGTTATAAACACTGAGTACACCGCTGAGTAAACCGGTTATAAACACTGAGTACACCGCTGAGTAAACCGGTTATAAACACTGAGTACACCGCTGAGTAAACCGGTTATAACCACTGAGTAAACCAGTTATAACCACTGAGTAAACCGCTGAGTAAACCAGTTATAACCAGTGAGTAAACCGGTTATAACCAGTGAGTACACCGCTGAGTAAACCAGTTATAACCACTGAGTAAACCGCTGAGTAAACCGGTTATAAACACTGAGTACACCGCTGAGTAAACCGGTTATAACCACTGAGTAAACCAGTTATAACCACTGAGTAAACCGCTGAGTAAACCAGTTATAACCAGTGAGTACACCGCTGAGTAAACCAGTTATAAACACTGAGTAAACCAGTGACTAAACTGCTGAGTAAACCGGTTATAACCAGTGAGTAAACCAGTGAGTAAACCGGTTATAACCAGTGAGTAAACCAGTGAGTAAACCGGTTATAACCAGTGAGTAAACTGCTGAGTAAACCGGTTATAACCACTGAGTAAACCGGTTATAACCAGTGAGTAAACCAGTGAGTAAACCGGTTATAACCACTGAGTAAACCGGTTATAACCAGTGAGTAAACTGCTGAGTAAACCGGTTATAACCAGCTGACCTGCTGGTCATTCAGTGCTGGTCTGGTTGGTTCTGTTGAGGCGCTGTGGAGGTTCCAACACCTGAGGATCCAAACACAACAACCAATGACATCATCAGTGTGTGTCTGATTCTGTTTGTGTGTGTGTTTTTGTGAGTTTCTCTGTTTGTGTGTGTGTGTTTTTGTGAGTTTCTCTGTTTGTGTGTGTGTATGTTTTGTGAGTTTCTCTGTTTGTGTGTGTGTTTTTGTGTGAGTTTCTCTGTGTGTGTGTGTTTTTGTGTGAGTTTCTCTGTTTGTTTGTGTATGTGTGTTTTTGTGTGAGTTTCTCTGTGTGTGTGTGTTTTTGTGTGAGTTTCTCTGTTTGTTTGTGTATGTGTGTTTTTGTGTGAGTTTCTCTGTTTGTGTGTGTGTGTTTTTGTGAGTTTCTCTGTTTGTGTGTGTGTTTTTGTGAGTTTCTCTGTTTGTGTGTGTGTGTTTGTGTGAGTTTCTCTGTTTGTGTGTGTGTGTTTTTGTGAGTTTCTCTGTTTGTGTGTGTGTTTTTGTGAGTTTCTCTGTGTGTGTGTTTTTGTGAGTTTCTCTGTTTGTGTGTGTGTGTTTTTGTGAGTTTCTCTGTTTGTATGTGTGTTTGTGTGAGTTTCTCTGTTTGTGTGTGTGTGTTTTTGTGAGTTTCTCTGTTTGTGTGTGTGTGTTTTTGTGAGTTTCTCTGTTTGTATGTGTGTTTGTGTGAGTTTCTCTGTTTGTGTGTGTGTGTTTGTGTGAGTTTCTCTGTTTGTGTGTGTGTGTTTTTGTGAGTTTCTCTGTTTGTATGTGTGTTTGTGTGAGTTTCTCTGTTTGTGTGTGTGTGTTTGTGTGAGTTTTTCTGTTTGTGTGTGTGTGTTTGTGTGAGTTTCTCTGTTTTGTGTGTGTGTTTTTTGTGAGTTTTCTCTGTTTGTATGTGTGTTTGTGTGAGTTTCTCTGTTTGTGTGTGTGTGTTTGTGTGAGTTTCTCTGTTTGTGTGTGTGTTTTTGTGAGTTTCTCTGTGTGTGTGTTTTTGTGAGTTTCTCTGTTTGTGTGTGTGTGTTTTTGTGAGTTTCTCTGTTTGTATGTGTGTTTGTGTGAGTTTCTCTGTTTGTGTGTGTGTGTTTTTGTGAGTTTCTCTGTTTGTGTGTGTGTGTTTTTGTGAGTTTCTCTGTTTGTATGTGTGTTTGTGTGAGTTTCTCTGTTTGTGTGTGTGTGTTTGTGTGAGTTTCTCTGTTTGTGTGTGTGTGTTTTTGTGAGTTTCTCTGTTTGTATGTGTGTTTGTGTGAGTTTCTCTGTTTGTGTGTGTGTGTTTGTGTGAGTTTTTCTGTTTGTGTGTGTGTGTTTGTGTGAGTTTCTCTGTTTGTGTGTGTGTTTTTGTGAGTTTCTCTGTTTGTATGTGTGTTTGTGTGAGTTTCTCTGTTTGTGTGTGTGTGTTTGTGTGAGTTTCTCTGTTTGTGTGTGTGTTTTTGTGAGTTTCTGTTTGTGTGTGTGTTTTTGTGAGTTTCTCTGTTTGTGTGTGTATGTTTGTGTGAGTTTCTCTGTTTGTGTGTGTGTGTTTTTTGTGAGTTTCTCTGTTTGTGTGTGTGTGTTTTTGTGAGTTTCTCTGTTTGTGTGTGTATGTTTGTGTGAGTTTCTCTGTTTGTGTGTGTGTTTTTGTGAGTTTCTCTGTTTGTGTGTGTGTTTTTTTGTGTGAGTTTCTCTGTTTGTGTGTGTGTTTTTGTGTGAGTTTCTCTGTTTGTGTGTGTGTGTTTTTGTGAGTTTTTCTGTTTGTGTGTGTGTTTTTGTGAGTTTCTCTGTTTGTGTGTGTGTGTTTTTGTGAGTTTCTCTGTTTGTGTGTGTGTGTTTTTGTGAGTTTCTCTGTTTGTGTGTGTATGTGTGTGTTTGTGTGAGTTTCTCTGTTTGTGTGTGTGTGTTTGTGTGAGTTTCTCTGTTTGTGTGTGTGTGTGTGTGTGTGTTTGTGTGAGTTTTTCTGTTTGTGTGTGTGTGTGTGTGTTTGTGTGAGTTTTTCTGTTTGTGTGTGTATGTGTGTGTTTGTGTGAGTTTTTCTGTTTGTGTGTGTGTGTCTTTGTGAGTTTCTCTGTTTGTGTGTGTATGTTTGTGTGAGTTTTTCTGTTTGTGTGTGTGTGTTTGTGTGAGTTTTTCTGTTTGTGTGTGTGTGTGTGTGTGTGTGAGTTTTTCTGTTTGTGTGTGTGTGTGTGTGTGTGTGTGTGTGTGTGTGTTTTTCTGTTTGTGTGTGTGTGTTTGTGTGAGTTTTTCTGTTTGTGTGTGTGTGTGTGAGTTTTTCTGTTTGTGTGTGTGTGTGTGTGTGTGAGTTTTTCTGTTTGTGTGTGTATGTGTGAGTTTTTCTGTTTGTGTGTGTGTGTGTGTGAGTTTTTCTGTTTGTGTTTGTGTGAGTTTTTCTGTTTGTGTGTGTGTGTTTGTGTGAGTTTTTCTGTTTGTGTGTGTGTGTGTGTGTGAGTTTTTCTGTTTGTGTGTGTGTGTGTGTGTGTGTGAGTTTTTCTGTTTGTGTGTGTATGTGTGAGTTTTTCTGTTTGTG
>JAFMOC010000714.1:5000-10000 GCA_019802505.1 Corydoras sp. C115
GCTCAGTGTGATGTGAGAGTGAGACGGCTCAGTGTGATGTGAGGGTGAGACGGCTCACTCTGGGTGTGATGATGTGAGAGTGAGACAGCTCAGTGTGATGTGAGAGTGAGACGGCTCACTCTGGGTGTGATGATGTGAGAGTGTGATGATGTGAGAGTGAGACGGCTCAGTGTGATGATGTGAGAGTGAGACGGCTCACTCTGGGTGTGATGTGCTGCAGGTGAAGGATGGGAGGTTGTTTGGGTGTGATGTGAGAGTGAGACGGCTCACTCTGGGTGTGATGATGTGAGAGTGTGATGATGTGAGAGTGAGACGGCTCAGTGTGATGATGTGAGAGTGAGACGGCTCAGTGTGATGATGTGAGAGTGAGACGGCTCACTCTGGGTGTGATGTGCTGCAGGTGAAGGATGGGAGGTTGTTTGGGTGTGATGTGAGAGTGAGACAGCTCAGTGTGATGTGAGGGTGAGACAGCTCACTCTGGGTGTGATGTGCTGCAGGTGAAGGATGGGAGGTTGTTTGGGTGTGATGTGAGACAGCTCAGTGTGATGTGAGGGTGAGACAGCTCACTCTGGGTGTGATGTGCTGCAGGTGAAGGATGGGAGGTTGTTTGGGTGTGATGTGAGACAGCTCAGTGTGATGTGAGGGTGAGACAGCTCACTCTGGGTGTGATGATGTGAGAGTGAGACAGCTCAGTGTGATGTGAGGGTGAGACGGCTCACTCTGGGTGTGATGTGCTGCAGGTGAAGGATGGGAGGTTGTTTGATGACGTTGCTGGAAGCTTCACTGATTTTGCCTCTAAGGTATGAGACTCTCCAAACCCCGCCTCCTCAGAGCTGAGAATCATGGGAGACATTGACCTTTTGATTAAGTGTCCTTGGCAGGGCTACGGGGTTATGTGTATGGATCCCATGTTCTCAGTGAGAGGAGGATTGTGGGTAATTATTTCAATATATAATCTATATTTCTGTTTCTTTATATGCATTGTGCATTGATGATGATGATGATGATGATGGTGATGATGATGGTGAGTACAGTGTTTACAATGGCTGGTTCACTCAGTGAACAAGACGAAGGTGTGAGTGTGTGTGTGTGAGTGTGTGTGTGTGAGTGTGTGTGTGAGTGTGTGTGCGAGTGTGTGTGCGAGTGTGTGTGCGAGTGAGTGTGTGAGTGTGTGAGTGTGTGTGTGTGTGAGTGTGTGAGTGTGTGTGTGTGTGGTTTCTGTGGACTGATGGTTGATGTTGATGTTCAGGTTCAGGGAGCTGGAGCCAAAGGCTGGAAGGACATGAACTCGTTCTTTTCGGGGAAAGCGGCTGATGGGTAACATAATAATCTGATCATCGTTATCATCGTTAATAACTGTCTAATTATTTATCATTATTATTATTAATAACAGAACATAAGAAATCTAATATAATTATAACTGTTTCAGAGTTTCTGTTTCAACTCAATATTAGAAATAAATCCTCATTTTTATTTAAAGAGAAAATTCTTTATCTAAATGATTTGCATAAGTATGACGTGATTAATTAAATGAAGTGATTAATCATTCATTCATTATTCATTATCTCCCGCTTTATCCTCTATTAGGGGGGGGGGTTCCCCATGCCCATCCAGGGGAGAACATCTCGGGCGCTGGGCAGACACACCCAGGACAGGGCGCCAATCCATCGCTGGGCACACACTCACTCAGACAGACACACTCTATATGGGGCAATTTGGAGAACTCAATTAACTTGATCCATGTTTTTGGACTGTGGGAGGAAACCGGAGAACCCGGAGGAAACCCACGCAGAAACTCCACCCAGATGGGGATTCGAACCGGGAATCCCTAGTGCTGAGAGTGCTGATTAATTAGTGTGATTAATTGTAAGTGAATGATGATGTCACAGTTTGTGCTGGTTTAGTTTTTGTTGTTAATAAAGTTTGATGTTAATGTTTCAGTTCCGTGGAGGGGGGGGGCTTTGGACCGGACCCGAGCGCTGGGTATCAGAACCCCGATGGTGTGGACCAGACCTTCTGGGACTCGTTTGGTTCTAATGAGAACCCCAGCAGCCAGGCCAAGCCGTCCCCGAGCAGCGAGAGCTGGAGCAAAGTGGAGAACTCTGCGGAGAAAAAGAGTTCAGAGAGCTGGGAGAACTGGGGTTCCGACCAAAAGAACGGCACCGGAGACAGCTGGGAGAACTGGGACAACCACTGGGACAACCACGGAGCCGAGAACCAGAAGAAGAAGAGCCCCAAAGCTGAGGAGGAGAGCTGGGAACATGCTCAGTGGTAGATGAAGCTGACCGTGGCCTCCACTCCGGGTCGGGTCGGGTCGTTCGGGTCACCTGTACGGTGCCCCACGGCGTTCTGATCTGTGGTGGGCGAGCGTGAGGAACCGTACGGGTGAGGGTCAGTTCTCCTGGACCTTCAGTGTGTTGGATGTTCTCCTCGTGAATGCTGAAACTTTATGTGAAATTGTTTTTATGGGTTTGTTGGTTTGTGAGTTTGAGGTCCACCTGTAAGAACCGTTCTCCTTCTGAAGCCCTGCACGCACATAGAACCGAAGCCGTCTGTGTTTGTGCTGATGAACCTCCTCAGATGTTCCCCTCCAGCTTTTCTTTCTCAATAATGATGATCTAAATCAGAACTGTACAGTTAGAACCTTCTAGATTTGATCTGTTAGTAGGTTCCGTCTGCGTCATGTGTATTTATCTTTTCCTTTCTGTGTATTAAAGTTCTCTGATGTAATGGAAACAAAGTCCTATTAAAGAATGACTCCAGTATTTTTAAAATCAAACCTGTGAGCTCCACCCCTCAGCTCGTATTGTTATTATTATTATTATTATTATTATTATTGTTATTGTAGGATTCTGTTGTTGTTTGATAGAACGTGGTCTCAGAGGATGGACTGAGGTCAGAATGGATTCCTGATCGGTTCTGTGATCAGATATCAGATGTAGTGAAACGTCATTAGAACCGTGGGATCAGTTTAATAATGAAGTCAGAAGGTTCCTCTGTACAGAGAGAGAAAGTGCCGTTCAGCTTTCAGAACACCTCCTCAATGACACGAATCAGAACCACCACTTCAGTCTGCTGTGGAGCAACAAGATCAGAGACGCTCTGATGATTTACCCCAGAGTGACGGGGCATTGGGGTGAGAAGAATGGAGGAGTGACGCACCCACCACCATCATCATCATCATCATCATCATCATCATCATCATCTAACAACCACGGCTCTGTGTTATTGGTATGTGTTGTTATTGTTGTTGGTTATTTTTGTTAATGATTTGTGTGGTTGTGTTATGTGGTGGTTGTGGTGTTATTATGTCTGGTTGTGTACACTGTGTGTCATATTTTTAGCAAACCTCTATAATTAATTAAATGATAGTTTTATATATATCTATATATATAATGTTATTTGCATAAATGTAAATAAAAGGTCTTTTTTATTTAGTTGCTTTATATATAATATCTTTATATCTTAATCTAAAACAGCAGATGGTTTTAATTAATCCTAATAATCATTAGAATAATCATTTTCAGATTACAGTGAAGATGAATTGAAACGGAGGTGATTTCAGAGAATCTGGCAACTCTGCGGTAAACCCGCTTCCCTTTAATATTGAGTGATGATTTTAACTAATTAGTTAGATGATTAGTGATGTTAGTTCAGGTGGAGTTTGTGAGCACGAGGACGTGTCATTCAGATGAATTTATTCAGAAGGTTTGAAAGTCCCTGTGCACGGCTCTCCTGGAAGGGGAGTTTCGGACGGCGATCTGGCAACCCGCAGACCGCGGGTGCAGCAGCAGCAACAGCCCGAGTCCAGCTTCAGACATGATGGAGGAACCGGAGCTCTGAGCCCCGCGCCGCCACCAGAACCACCAGAACCACCGGCAGAACCACCAGAACCAGCGGAACCAGGTACAGAACCATCCGACCCGCCCGAGATCCGACATCATCTGATCATACAGGCTGCAGATTCACTGCCGAGTTTATCATCATCATCATCATCATCATCATCTTCATCATCATCATCATCATCATCCTCATTTTATGACGTAAATGTTACAATGATCAATATTCACCTCTAATGTCCCACAATCCACCATCCTCACAGTGACGGTGTGAGAGTGTGTGAGAGTGTGAGTGTGTGTGTGTGTGTCTGTGTGTGTGTGTGTGTGTGTGTGTGTGTGTGTGTGTGTGAGAGAGAGAGAGTTTGCAGGTGTGAAGCTCATATTTTGTATTGTGTGGTCAGATAAAGTCTGTAAACACACACTGCCTCTGTGTGTGTGTGTGTGTGTGTGTGTGTGTGTGTGTGTGTGTGTGTGTGTGTGTGTCAGAATGCCTCCTCCATCAGACACGGTTAAGGTGGCCATCGAGTGGCCCGGAGCCAACGCTCAGCTGATGGAGATCGAGCAGGTGAGGACCGTCAGGACGTTCAGATCTCAGATCTCTGATGTCCTCTCAGTTACAGTCTGATGTTCTGTGTGTTCCAGAAGAAACCTCTGTCCTCCATCATTAGAGAAGTGTGTGATGGGTAAGTCCATCGTTAATCAGATGACCGATGAGGAGCCAGGTTCTGCTGATGAAGGTTCTAATGGACCGTCTGATCTTTCAGATGGTCTTTATCTGGATCAGAGCAGTTTGCATTACGCTACGCAGATGGAGCTCAACTTTATATTACTGAGCAGGTAACACACACACACACACACACACACACACACACACATACACACAGACACAATGTACCAGCTGTGTGTGTGTGTGTGTGTGTGTGTGTGTAAGCCATCTGTGTTTGTGTTCTTTCAGACTCGTGGGGAGATTAAAAACGGAACCATCCTCAGATTGGCCATCTCTCCGGTACACACCCTTTACAATCCGATAGACATTACTGTGTGTGCAGTGTGTGTGTGCAGTGTGTGTGGAAACAGTGTGGGTGCAGTGTGTGTGCAGTGTGTGTGGATACAGTGTGGATACAGTGTGGGTGCAGTGTGTGTGCAGTGTGTGTGTGGGGG
>JAFMOC010000714.1:20000-27500 GCA_019802505.1 Corydoras sp. C115
CCTTCACGAACAGCCGGTTCAGAAGGAGTCGATCGAGGACCAGACGGACATGGCGGCGGTGCTCCACGAGGTTCCTGGAAAATATAAGAATATCGTCCAGGTAAACGAAGGCAAAGCGGTCCAGGAAGTCTCTCAGGACGTCCAGGAAGTCTCTCAGGCCGTCTTCCATTCGTCCCCTTGCCGGATGCGGATCAGATGATAGGCGTTCCGCAGATCCAGCTTGGTGAACACAGCTGCGCCCTGTAAAGACTCAAATACGGTGGATGTAAGTGGCAGAGGGTATTTGTAGGGGACCGTGATATTGTTCAGCCCCCTATAGTCAATACAGGGTCGCAACGAACCGTCCTTCTTGGAGACAAAGAAAAATCCGGCTCCAACGGGGGATGTCGAAGGCCGGATCAATCCTGTGGCGAGGCACTCCGTGACATAGTTCTCCATGGCCTCCCTCTCTGGACGAGACAGTGAATATAGCCGGCTCGACGGGAGAGGTGCGCCAGGCAGGAGATCAATCGCACAATCGTAGGATCTGTGGGGTGGAAGCTGACAAGCCTTGTCCTTACTGAAGACCTCGCCCAGGTCGTGGTACTCCGGGGGTACCTGGGAGAGGTCGACGGGAACCGTGTGATGGGGGTGCGTCGTCCTGCGGGGGGGTGCTGCCGCGTGGAGACAGGTGGAATGGCAAGCCTCCCCCCAGGCGAGGATCCGGGAGTTCACCCAGTCCAGATGCGGATTGTGGCGGTATAACCAAGGGTATCCCAGTATGACAGGTGTCCCGGGAGATTGGAACCCTGAGAACCGGATCTCCTCCTGATGGTTCCCATTGATCCATAGCTGAACGGGGTCGGTGCGATGGGTGATAGAGGACAGACGGTGTCCATCCAGGGCCACGGTATGGAGGGGGGAGGCCAATGGAGATAGTGGAATTCCAGCTTGGCGGGCAAAGTCAACGTCTATTAGATTCTCCTCTGCCCCAGAATCTATAAGAACGTTGACCGGCAGGTTTTCCCCCCGAAATAGGAACGCCGCGGGGAGACTGAGCCTGTGGCTTTGAGGTCTTTGGACCGGACTCGACAGGGCCCCAAGTTCTACTGCCGAGTCGGGTCTTTTGGCCGCACGGGACATGCCTTCACCTGGTGGTCCGTCTTCCCACAGTAAAAACAGAGCCCTTGGTTCCAACGGTTGCTTCGAGCCTCTAGCGTGAGTGTGGTGCGTCCCAACTGCATGGGTTCGGGCTCCGTGAATTCCGTTGAAGGTGCGGCGGGGCGGTGCGCGACGGACCCCCCTGATGAGCTGGTGGGACGGGTGGAATCCCGACAAAGGCGTTCTCGCCGGCGCTCGTTCATGCGCCCGTCTAGGCGGATAGCCAGATCTATGAGCCCTTGGAGTGTGGCAGGCCTGTCCCGGGTTGCCAGTTCATCCCGAACCCGATCGTGCAGAGCGTGACGGAAAATGCCGCGCAGCGAGCGCTCACACCAGCCCGACTCCGCGGCGAGCGTTTGGAATTCTACAACGAATTCTGCTACCGATCGGGTTCCCTGGCGTACGGAGAGCAGACGGCTCTCTACCTCTTCCGTGTGATCCGGACGGTCGAAGACGGAGCGAAACCGGTCTATAAACGTGGCGTAGGAGGTGGCGAGGGGGAAGACGGTGCCCTGAGACGCCTCTGCCCACTTCAGTGCTCGCCCGCGTAGCAGGCCGATAACGAAGGCGATCTTGTGGGCGTCGGTAGGAAAACATGATGGGCGGATTCCATAATACAATTCGCACTGGAAGATGAATCCTCTGCAGTTCTGCAGATTGCCATCGTAAGGTTCAGGCTGAACCGCGGCCCCGTCGGCGCGGGCTACTGGCGCGAGCGGCGTTTCAGGTACCTGGTGGTCGGGGTTCGGCGACGCGGGCATCCTCCGTGACCCAGACGTGGAGGACGACGCAGGCAGGGCAGCGAGCACTGACTGGACCTGGAGCGCCAGATTGCTGACCATGTCCGCCAGTTCTCCCTGGCGGCTGTAGAGCGTGTCGAGACGGGAAGCAGTATGTTCGGCAGATGGAGGTGGTGCTGGCTCCGCCCCAGAGGTGTGCCGCTCCGAGGGATCCATGTTGGCCAGATAGTGATGTTACGGCCGGGCGGCCGATACGCGGTTGGATCCGCTACTCGGAGAGACCAATCTGAAGCAGAGGTTATAATGCAGAAACCGGGTTTATTGCAGACACAGAGATATGTGATCAATGGCAGCGTGGATGATCGTTCGTGCAGCGCGGCGGCGTGCCGTGGAGACGTAGCGCACGTCCGGGGTGTGACGTCACGCTCGAGGACGCGTCCCAATCCGGGCGCCCTAGCAGTAGGCGGCTTGGTCCGGCTGGAGCGCTGCACACACAAGGAACACAACAGACGAGAACGGGGCAAACACACAGAGGATCCAAGAGGGTGCAGACGAGACAAGGCGAGGCGTGGCGGGGCAAGGCGAGACGAGGTAGGGCAAAGCGTGGTCGAGGCGTGGGGGCTAGAAGAGTCTAGGCTGAAGACGAGCATGGGCACAAGACTATCTGGCGTGGGGGAACGGGGGTGAGGTGCTTATATAGGGTGAGGTGATGGGAACACCAGGTGCGTGGAATTACGGGGGCCATCATGGTTTAATGTAACCCTGTTGTGTGTGTGTGTGTGTGTGTGTGTGTGTGTGTGTTGTGTGTGTGTGTGTGTAGCTAACGAGGGCTGTAACGATTATCACCCCATGTTTTTCACACATGAGCGAGCGTGGGAGGAGTTCTTCTGCATCTGCATCCAGCTGCTGAATAAAACCTGGAAAGAGATGAGAGCCACCACAGAGGACTTCAATAAGGTTCTGTTCCACACCTCCACATGGACCTTCACATGAACCTCCACACAGAACCTCCACACAGAACCTCCACATGAACCTCCACCAGAACCTTCACATGAACCTCCACACAGAACCTCCACATGAACCTCCACCAGAACCTTCACATGAACCTCCACACAGAACCTCCACACAGAACCTCCATATGAACCTCCACCAGAACCTTCACATGAACCTTCACACTGAGGTTCTGAAGTCTTTTGAAGTTGTCATTGATGCTCATTGAAGTGTGTGTGTGTGTGTGTGTGTGTGTGTGTGTGTGTGCAGGTGATGCAGGTGGTCCGTGAGCAGATAGTCCGTGTGTTGGCGATGAAACCTCTGACTCTGGATCAGCTGAAGGTGAAGCTGTTCAGTCTGAGTTACTCTGAGATCCTCAAACTCCGACATTCAGAGAGAATGAACCAGGACGACTTCCACTCCCCCCCCATCACGTGAGATCACACACACACACACACACACACACACACACACACACACACACACATCATACACACACACACACACACACACACACACACACACACCGAAATGGTTGTAAATGATGTGTGCATGATATGTGTGTTTGTGTGTGTGTGTATGATGTGTGTGTGTGTGTGTATGATGTGTATGATGTGTGTGTGTGTGTGTGTGTGTGTGTGTGTGTATGATGTGTATGATGTGTGTGTGTGTGTGTGTGTGTGTGTGTGTGTGTGTTCACAGTGAGCTGCGTGAGAGGATCCAGCCGGAGATCTTGGAGCTGATCCGGCAGCAGAGACTGAACCGTCTGTGTGAGGGGACGTGCTTCAGGAAGGTCAGCAACCGACGCAGACAGGGTGGGTCACCTGACGCCGGTCACTGTTCTCCTGAAGTTCTGGATGAGGAACGGAGAACCTGCTGTAGGTCTCATCACTCCTGAATGTGTTGTGTTCCAGAGAAGTTCTGGTTCTGCCGTCTGTCTCTGAATCACAAGGTTCTGCATTATGGAGATCTGGACGAGTCTCCACAGGGGGAGGTTCCCTTTGAAATGCTCACGGACAAAAGTGAGAACCACGCCCTTCATACACTTCTGTGTGCAGTGAGGTTGAGTGTGTGTGTGCAGTGAGGTTGTGTGTGTGCAGTGAGGTTGTGTGTGTGTGCAGTGAGGTTGTGTGTGTGTGTGTGTGCAGTGAGGTTGTGTGTGTGTGTGTGCAGTGAGGTTGTGTGTGTGCAGTGAGGTTGTGTGTGTGCAGTGAGGTTGTGTGTGTGTGTGTGCAGTGAGGTTGTGTGTGTGTGCAGTGAGGTTGTGTGTGTGTGTGCAGTGAGGTTGTGTGTGTGTGCAGTGAGGTTGAGTGTGTGTGTGCAGTGAGGTTGTGTGTGTGCAGTGAGGTTGTGTGTGTGTGTGCAGTGAGTTGTGTGTGTGTGTGTGTGCAGTGAGGTTGTGTGTGTGCAGTGAGGTTGTGTGTGTGCAGTGAGGTTGTGTGTGTGCAGTGAGATTGTGTGTGTGCAGTGAGGTTGTCTGTGTGTGTGCAGTGAGGTTGTGTGTGTGCAGTGAGGTTGTGTGTGTGTGTGCAGTGAGGTTGTGTGTGTGCAGTGAGGTTGTGTGTGTGTGTGTGAGGTTGTGTGTGTGTGTGCAGTGAGGTTGTGTGTGTGTGCAGTGAGGTTGTGTGTGTGTGTGCAGTGAGGTTGTGTGTGTGTGTGCAGTGAGGTTGTGTGTGTGTGTGTACAGTGAGGTTGTGTGTGTGTGTGTGCAGTGAGGTTGTGTGTGTGTGTGCAGTGAGGTTGTGTGTGTGTGTGTGCAGTGAGGTTGTGTGTGTGTGTGTGCAGTGAGGTTGTGTGTGTGTGTGTGCAGTGAGGTTTGTGTGTGTGTGTGCAGTGAGGTTGTGTGTGTGTGTGTGTGCAGTGAGGTTGTGTGTTGTGTGTGTGCAGTGAGGTTGTGTGTGTGTGTGCAGTGAGGTTGTGTGTGTGTGTGCAGTGAGGTTGTGTGTGTGTGTGCAGTGAGGTTGTGTGTGTGTGTGCAGTGAGGTTGTGTGTGTGTGTGCAGTGAGGTGTGTGAGGTGTGTGTGCAGTGAGGTTGTGTGTGTGTGTGTGCAGTGAGGTTGTGTGTGTGTGTTGTGCAGTGAGGTTGTGTGTTGTGTGTGCAGTGAGGTTGTGTGTGTGTGTGCAGTGAGGTTGTGTGTGTGTGTGCAGTGAGGTTGTGTGTGTGTGTGCAGTGAGGTTGTGTGTGTGTGTGCAGTGAGGTTGTGTGTGTGTGCAGTGAGGTTGTGTGTGTGTGTGCAGTGAGGTTGTGTGTGTGTGCAGTGAGTTGTGTGTGTGTGTGTGTGCAGTGAGGTTGTGTGTGTGCAGTGAGGTTGTGTGTGTGTGTGTGTGCAGTGAGGTTGTGTGTGTGTGTGCAGTGAGGTTGTGTGTTTGTGTGTGCAGTGAGGTTGTGTGTGTGTGTTGTGTGCAGTGAGGTTGTGTGTGTGTGTGCAGTGAGGTTGTGTGTGTGTGTGCAGTGAGGTTGTGTGTGTGTGTGTGCAGTGAGGTTGTGTGTGTGTGTGTGCAGTGAGGTTGTGTGTGTGTGTGCAGTGAGGTTGTGTGGTGTGTGTGCAGTGAGGTTGTGTGTGTGTGTGCAGTGAGGTGTGTGTGTGTGTGTGCAGTGAGGTTGTGTGTGTGTGTGCAGTGAGGGTGTGTGTGTGTGTGTGCAGTGAGGTTGTGTGTGTGTGTGTGCAGTGATGTTGTGTGTGTGTGTGTGCAGTGAGGTTGTGTGTGTGTGTGTGCAGTGAGGTTGTGTGTGTGTGTGTGCAGTGAGGGTTGTGTGTGTGTGCAGTGAGGTTGTGTGTGTGTGTGCAGTGAGGTTGTGTGTGTGTGTGCAGTGAGGTTGTGTGTGTGTGCAGTGAGGTTGTGTGTGTTGTGTGCAGTGAGGTTGTGTGTGTGTGTGCAGTGAGGTTGTGTGTGTGTGTGCAGTGAGGTGTGTGTGTGTGTGCAGTGAGGTGTGGTGTGTGTGTGCAGTGAGGTTGTGTGTGTGTGCAGTGAGGTTTGTGTGTGTGTGTGCAGTGAGGTGTGTGTGTGTGTGTGTGCAGTGAGGTTGTGTGTGTGTGTGCAGTGAGGTTGTGTGTGTGTGTGTGCAGTGAGGTTGTGTGTGTGTGTGTGTGCAGTGAGGTTGTGTGTGTGTGTGTGCAGTGAGGTTGTGTGTGTGTGTGTGCAGTGAGGTTGTGTGTGTGTGTGCAGTGAGGTTGTGTGTGTGTGTGTGCAGTGAGTGTGTGTGTGTGTGTGTGCAGTGAGGTTGTGTGTGTGTGTGTGCAGTGAGGTTGTGTGTGTGTTGTGCAGTGAGGTTGTGTGTGTGTGTGTTGCAGTGAGGTTGTGTGTGTGTGTGTGCAGTGAGGTTGTGTGTGTGTGTGTGCAGTGAGGTTGTGTGTGTGTGTGTGCAGTGAGGTTGTGTGTGTGTGTGCAGTGAGGTTGTGTGTGTGTGTGCAGTGAGGTTGTGTGTGTGTGTGCAGTGAGGTTGTGTGTGTGTGTGCAGTGAGGTTTGTGTGTGTGTGTGCAGTGAGGTGTGTGTGTGTTGCAGTGAGGTTGTGTGTGTGTGTGCAGTGAGGTTGTGTGTGTGTGTGCAGTGAGGTTGTGTGTGTGTGTGCAGTGAGGTTGTGTGTGTGTGTGCAGTGAGGTTGTGTGTGTGTGCAGTGAGGTTGTGTGTGTGTGTGCAGTGAGGTTGTGTGTGTGTGCAGTGAGGTTGTGTGTGTGTGCAGTGAGGTTGTGTGTGTGTGTGCAGTGAGGTTGTGTGTGTGTGTGCAGTGAGGTTGTGTGTGTGTGTGTGTGCAGTGAGGTTGTGTGTGTGTGTGTGCAGTGAGTGTTGTGTGTGCAGTGATTGTGTGTGTGTGTGTGCCAGGAGGTTGTGTGTTTTGTGTGTGCAGTGAGGTTGTGTGTGTGTGTGTGTGCAGTGAGGTTGTGTGTGTGTGTGCATTGAGGTTGTGTGTGTGTGTGTGTGCAGTGAGGTTGTGTGTGTGGTGTGCAGTGAGGTTGTGTGTGTGTGTGTGCAGTGAGGTTTGTGTGTGTGTGCAGTGAGGTTGTGTGTGTGTGTGTGCAGTGAGGTTGTGTGTGTGCGTGCAGTGAGGTGTGTGTGTGTGTGTGCAGTGAGGTTGTGTGTGTGTGTGCAGTGAGGTTGTGTGTGTGTGTGTGTGCAGTGAGGTTGTGTGTGTGTGTGCAGTGAGTGTTGTGTGTGTGTGTGTGCAGTGAGGTTGTGTGTGTGTGCAGTGAGGTTGTGTGTGTGTGTGTGCAGTGAGGTTGTGTGTGTGTGCAGTGAGGTTGTGTGTGTGTGTGCAGTGAGGTTGTGTGTGTGTGTGCAGTGAGGTTGTGTGTGTGTGTGTGCAGTGAGGTTGTGTGTGTGTGTGTGTGCAGTGTGAGTGAGGTTGTGTGTGTGTGTGTGTGCAGTGAGGTTGTGTGTGTGTGTGCAGTGAGGTTGTGTGTGTGTGTGTGCAGTGAGGTGCAGTGAGGTGTGTGTGTGTGTGCAGTGAGGTTGTGTGTGTGTGTGTGCAGTGAGGTTGTGTGTGTGTGTGCAGTGAGGTTGTGTGTGTGTGTGCAGTGAGGTGTGTGTGTGTGTGTGCAGTGAGGTTGTGTGTGTGTGTGCAGTGAGGTTGTGTGTGTGTGTGCAGTGAGGTTGTGTGTGTGTGTGTGCAGTGAGGTTGTGTGTGTGTGT
>JAFMOC010000714.1:35000-37500 GCA_019802505.1 Corydoras sp. C115
GGTGTGTGTAATGCTCAGATGTGCACTTTCAGGACTAGGGTCCCTAAGTAGGGAGCATCTCTGAGTGCAGGTCACCAGACAAGTGAATGTTCAATAATCAATCAATAATCAATCAATCAATAATCAATAACCTAATCATTCTATAAATTCATATAAACATCAAAACATCTTGTATATTTCAGATGAATTTACATGTTTATAATATTTAGAACATTTTTACGTCACTAACTCCAGAGTTATAAAAATGTAAACGTTCTTTAAAGGCTTTGATTCGAGCTCAGTGATTGGTGGAGAGGCTTTCTTTGAGGTTTAATTGTTTAATTGTTTAATTAGCTGCTCATTAGCTTTCTGATTCATCTGTCAGCGTTCGGTTCGGTTAAAGATGAATCACTTAGGAATCGCTCATGAATCATTTAATGGATTCAATTTAATGAATGGTTGATTAATTGGCGGCTTCGTCACGTGCAGTCGTTGTGAAAACTCTTTGAGGTGAAGGACCAATCAGACATCGAGTTTGACTGAAGCCCCGCCCTTCAGCGCAGGTTGAGTTTTTATTGCTGCAGCAGCTTTAGAGAGGCGGTCAGTGCTGCCCCCTGCCGGAGGAACGGTCAGTTCCTGTAACCTGACCGTGACGTCATTCAGACTTCAAATCAAATAAATTCCCAGTTGGATCCTGCAGTACCAGCTGTGTACAGCAGAGGGCCCACACCGCGAACCTTCAGTAGAGATTTATTTTTGTAAAATTTGATCAAATGAAATCGCCGCTGATTGGCTGAAGCTCACGCGCTGTATTCAACCAGATTCATTTAGAATGTAGATGTTGATTGTGTTTGATGTCAATTAAAATCAGATATTATCGATTATTTAATGTGTTTTACTAAATAGAGAGACTATAACATGATGAGTTTATTAATGAGTTTATTAATGAGTTTATTAATGAGTTTATTGTACGCATGGTTATCAAGACATGAACGTCAGAACATCTGAGTATTTAAAGCGTGTGTATTGATGTAAATGTGAGTTTGTGTGAATAAAAACAGAATCACTGTTTCATTCCTTTTCTTTTTTTTAAATAATAATTTAAAGTGCAGATCAATCAGAGTCGAAAAAATCATGAATATTAATGATTTATTAATTAATCAGTCTCAGATTTACAAACTCACCTCTAAATCACAAAGAGAGCAAGACGACGGGGTGACCTGCTTCTCCCTCCATGAACAACAGAAGTTCCAGGAACCATGTGTGCAGGAACCATCCTCCATCACTGAGGTCTGAAGCTCATCATATTAATTATGATTCTGAAGAATGTTCTAAATGAAATGAGTCGTGGAGCGTTAAACTGCAGCGCGGTTCCTGATTATTAATTAACATTTGGTTTGAAATCCAATCATCAGGATTAAGTTCTGAACCACAACAGAACCAGAACCTGAGAGTCAATGACAGCTTTAATTAACTATGTACATGTGTTTGAGCAGGTGTGTGTGTGTGTGTGTGTGTGTGTGTGTGTGTGTGTGCGTGCGTGCGTGCGTGTGTGCGTGCGTGCGTGTGTGCGCATGCTTGTTTACTTCTCCTGCCTTTATAAACATGGTGACAACAGGTGTGTGTGTGCATCTGTGTGTGTGTGTGTGTGTGTGTGTGTGTGTGTGTGCATCCTCTCACCTCTTTATTTACACATACAGGGTGTGAACAGACCTTCAGGACGGTTCAGGAACACATCAGTAATGTCTGATTCAGGGCGATGGTTCCTCTTTGGTTCCTGTAATCCTGTTTAATGCTTCAGCGCTCACATTGTGTTTCATTCAGTCTGAGCAGACAGTTCCTGTAGAGGAGGAGAACCGACCATCAACAGACCCTTTAACTTCAGAACCAGTTGCAGAACGTTGCTCTGTTTTGGACTCTACAGTGCCGCTGGACGCGGGGTGTCCGAGTGAGAAGGAACTCCACTGAGTGGTTCTGATTTACACTCTTAATATGGAACTATGAACCAGGAACCTTTTGAGAATGGGTTCCTGTGCTGCTGAGGAGAACAGGGGGGTTCTGGTGAAGCTGCTCTGCAGAGCTCTCAAACAGAACCCATAAAACATGGACGAGTGTCCAAGAGTCCGATCTCACTGCCCTGAAATTCAGAGGGAGACAAAAACAGACGGGGGGACGGGGCCGGGGGCCGGGGGGGCAGTGGGGGGAGGAGTAAAGTGGCTATTCAGAGCTCTCGTCCTCTGTGTGTGTCCATCAGAGATGCAGTGGTGGGGGGGGGGACTCACACACTGAGCCCAGCCCGTTCTCACACTCCAACTGACAGCATTGAGTACACACACACACACACACACACACACACACACACACACACAGAGAGAGAGGGAGCAGACTGCAGTACAGTGGGACGGAGCAGCGCTGTGGTTCTGTGTTTGGAATAACGATGGAGCTGCAGGTCTCTGTGAGGTTCTCTTATCTCCTGCTCTCCATGTTCCTCATGTTCTCTTCAGTTCTTCCCTTCAACCTG
>JAFMOC010000714.1:42500-45000 GCA_019802505.1 Corydoras sp. C115
CATAACCCCACAACATCACAACCTCACAACATCACAACCTCACAACCTCACAACCTCACAACATCACAACCCCATAAACCCATAACCCCACAACCTCACAACCTCACAACCTCACAACCACCAACCTCACAACCTCACAACCTCACAACATCACAACCCCACAAACCCATAACCCCACAACCTCACAACCTCACAACATCACAACCTCACAACATCACAACCTCACAACCTCACAACCTCACAACCCCATAAACCCATAACCCACAACCTCACAACCTCACAACCCCATAAACCCATAACCCCACAACATCACAACCTCACAACATCACAACCTCACAACATCACAACCTCACAACCTCACAACCCCACAACCTCACAACCCCATAAACCCATAACCCCACAACCTCACAACCTCACAACCCCATAAACCCATAACCCCACAACATCACAACCTCACAACATCACAACCTCACAACCTCACAACATCACAACCTCACAACCTCACAACCTCACAACATCACAACCTCACAACATCACAACCTCACAACCTCACAACCTCACAACCCATAAACCCATAACCCCATAACCCCACATCACAACATCACAACCCCCACAACATCACAACCTTACAACATCACAACCTATCACCAACACACCCACAAACCCCAAACCCAAAAACAACCACCCCAAACATCCAACCCCAACCCCACCAACATCCAACCCTCAACACCCCAAACCTCACAACCTTACAACATCACAACCTTACAACATCACAACATCACAACCCCATAAACCCATAACCTCACAACATCACAACCTCACAACATCACAACCTCACAACCTCACAACATCACAACCCCATAAACCCATAACCTCACAACATCACAACCTCACAACATCACAACCTCACAACATCACAACCCCATAAACCCATAACCCCACAACATCACAACATCACAACCTCACAACCTCACAACCTCACAACCCCATAAACCCATAACCCCATAACCCCACAACCTCACAACATCACAACATCACAACATCACAACCTCACAACCTCACAACCTCACAACCCCATAAACCCATAACCCCATAACCCCACCAACCTCACCCAACCCACAACCTCACAACATCACAACCCACAACATCAAACCCACACCCATAAACACCACATCACACATCACAAACACACAACCTCACAACCACAACTCACAACCCCACAACCACACCAACCCCAACAACACACAACCACACACCAACACAACCTCACAACATCACAACCATCCCACACAACCCACAACCCCATACAACCCACTCCCAACCCCACAACATCACAACCTCACAAACCACCCAATAAACCCATACACCCAACAACCTCACAACCCCATAAACCCATAACCCCACAACCTCACAACCTCACAACATCACAACCCCATAAACCCATAACCCCACAACATCACAACCTCACAACCCCACAACCTCACAACCCCATAAACCCATAACCCCACAACATCACAACATCACAACCTCACAACCTCACAACCCCATAAACCCATAACCACATAACCCCACAACCTCACAACATCACAACATCACAACATCACAACCCCATAAACCCATAACCCCACAACATCACAACCTCACAACCCCATAAACCCATAACCCCACAACCTCACAACCCCATAAACCCATAACCCCACAACCTCACAACCTCACAACATCACAACCCCATAAACCCATAACCCCACAACATCACAACCTCACAACCCCACAACCTCACAACCCCATAAACCCATAACCCCATAACCCCACATCACAACATCACAACCTCACAACATCACAACCCCATAACCCCATAAACCCATAACCTCACAACATCACAACCTCACAACCTCACAACCCCATAACCCCATAAACCCATAACCCCACAACCTCACAACCTCACAACTTCACAACCCCATAACCTCAACCCCACAACCCCACAACCTCACAACCTCACAACCTCATAAACCCATAACCTCACAACCTCACAACATCACAACTTCACAACCCCATAAACCCATAACCCCACAACCTCACAACCCCATAAACCCATAACCTCACAACCTCACAACATCACAACCTCACAACCCCATAAACCCATAACCCCACAACATCACAACTTCACAACCCCATAACCTCAACCCCATAACCTCAACCCCACAACCTCATAAACCCATAACCTCACAACCCCATAAACCCATAACCTCAACCACCCATAACCTCAACCCCACAACCTCACAACCTCACAACCCCACAACCCCATAACCCCACAACCTCACAACATCACAACTTCACAACCCCATAACCTCAACCCCACAACCTCACAACCCCATAAACCCATAACCTCACAACATCACAACCTCACAACCACATAAACCCATAACCTCACAACCTCACAACCTCACAACCTTACAACCCCATAAACCCATAACCCCATAAACCCCACAACCTCACAACC
>JAFMOC010000714.1:62500-77500 GCA_019802505.1 Corydoras sp. C115
GTGCAGTGTGTGTGTGTGTGTGTGTGTGTGTGTGTGAGTGTGTGTGTGATCTTCACACTCTGATCCTCATACCTCATTCTTCACCTGTTTAACATTAAGATTAGAGGTAGAATGATGTGACGGTTCTAATTCTTATTCCTTGAATGAAGAACCTCATCAGAACTGATCACATAGAACTCTCATCAGAACCTCCTCAGAACCTCATCAGAACTGATCACTCTAGAACCTCTCATCAGAACCTCTTCAGAACCTCATCAGAAGTCTCTGAACTGATCACCTGAACCTTAACGTCTCTCTCAAACTCCACTTCCTGTTTCACTTCCTCTGCTCTCTTTATCTGACTGACTTCATTTCCTGTGTTCTTCTTCTTTAGTGTGTCTTCTTCATCATTCTCTCTCTCTTTCTCTGTGCTCTCTCTCTGTGTCTGTGTGTGTGTGTGTGTGTGTGTGTGTGTGTGTGTGTGTGTGTGTGTGTGTGTGTAACAGTGTGGGTTTTTTAAGCGTACAGAGAAACAGGTTCATTATGAGGCGGAGTTTTATAAAGCTCACCTCCACCTGCAGCCGTCTGACGCTGATAAACACACTGCAGATCAATAACAGCAGTCACACACTCCTATTGTATGGTAATAACACACTCACACACACACACACACACACACACACACACACACACACACACACACACACACACACAGGAGCAACACAGATCCAACCTAAAATATGAACACACTGCATGCTGTGTGCAGTGTGCAGTGTGCTTGTGTGCAGTGTGTGCATGTGTGTGCAGTGTGCAGTGTGCAGTGTGTGTGTGTGCAGTGTGCAGTGTGTGTGTGTGTGTGTGTGTGTGTGCAGTGTGTGTGTGTGTGCAGTGTGTGTGTGTGTGTGTGTGCAGTGTGTGTGTGATCTTCACACTCTGATCCTCATACCTCATTCTTCTGCTTTCACCTCACTGTCTCTCACTGATCTCACTGTTTATTCTTATTCCTTAATTTTATACTTTATAATTGTGTGTGTCTCTCTCTCTGTCTCTCTCTCTCTCTCTCTCTCTCTCTCTCTCTCTCTCTCTCTCTCTGTCTCTCTCTCTCTCTCTCTGTCTCTCTCTCTCTCTCTCTCTGTCTCTCTCTCTCTCTCTCTCTGTCTCTGTCTCTCTCTCTCTCTGCCTGTCTCTCTCTCTCTCTCTCTCTGTCTCTCTCTCTCTCTCTCTCTCTCTCTCTCTCTCTCTCTCTCTCTCTCTGTCTCTCTCTCTCTCTCTGTCTCTGTCTCTCTCTCTCTGTCTCTGTCTCTCTCTCTCTCTGCCTGTCTCTCTCTCTCTCTCTCTCTGTCTCTCTCTCTCTCTCTCTCTCTCTCTCTCTCTCTCTCTCTCTCTGTCTCTCTCTCTCTCTCTGTCTCTCTCTCTCTCTCTGTCTCTCTCTCTCTCTCTCTCTCTCTCTCTCTCTCTCTCTCTCTCTCTCTGTCTCTCTGTCTCTCTCTCTCTGTCTCTCTCTCTCTCTCTCTCTCTCTCTCTCTCTCTCTCTCTCTCTCTCTCTCTCTCTCTCTGTCTCTCTCTCTCTCTCTCTCTCTCTCTCTCTCTCTCTCTCTCTCTCTCTCTGTCTCTCTCTCTCTCTCTGTCTCTGTCTCTCAGTGTGGGTTCTTTCGGCGGTCTCAGTTTGAGGACAGTGTTCCACAGTACAACGCTGTAAGAATCCCACGGCAGGAACGTTCTCCCTCTGAAGACGATGAGAGACAAAACCTCAACCCCAAACAGTGGACAACTCACTGGAAAGACATCACACACTGACACACACACACACACACACACACACACACACACACACACACACACACACACACACACACACACAGTCCCCGAGATGATGATGATGATAATGATAATAATAATAATAATAATAATAATGTTGCAGTAGAAATGCAGTGTTCTTTTAGTAGGGGATCTATGTAGGGAGCATGTCTGAATCTGACATGTCATACTGATCATGTCCACTGTGTGGCGCAGCAGAGAATGTAAGAATGGCAGAGGACGTGGTGCAGCGTGAGGAAGTGGGCGTGGCTGAGGGTTTGATTGACAGGTTCAGGTGGAATACTGCGGCTTGATCAATAAATAAAAACTCAGAGCTTCTGATCCTCAACTAAAGAACTATTCACACTGAATCAAATGACTCTGAATCATTTTACTGATTCAGATATACACTGATGCCTAAAGTTTTAAGACCTTCTGTAACAGAATCTTTAATTAGGGTCATGACCTCTGCAGTGTCCACCCAAATAATATTATAGAATATATAATGTGGGAATATTTTAATTTGCATTTGAACATAATTAACATAATTAACATGACTCACATGACTCACATGATTTTAGTTTAATGTAACGAGATATATGATTTAAATGATTTTGATTTGTTTGACTCATGTATATGAATCATTTCAGAAAAGTGATTCTTGAAGTGAATCTAATGCTGGAAATTTGATTCACTTTGACTCACTGAACTGATTGATTATTTTACGGTGATGCAGTTTTGTGTAAACATAAATAAGATGAATTGATTGATTGATTGATTGATTGATTGATTGATTGATTGATTGATTAATGAGTGAGGTATAAATGTGATGTCCCACAGAACTGTCGTGTTTAAAGATTACCCATCATGCACTGTGGCCGGGTGTAGCAGTGCGGTACAGTGCGATGCAGTGAGTTAGCTGATGGTTGTATTTGAGTTGTAACTGCGTTGCTGTAACATTCACTGAAACACGTTCTGACACGTTCTAAATAAAGGTTACCACTTCCTGTGATGTCATAATTTGAATCTCTGTGGATCTTATGAACCAATCATCCATCTCCACTGGGAGGGACCAGCTGGTCCGAATGACAGATGAGAACATCTCCCCCTTCTTGCTCTACAAGTTAGTTTTGGAGCGGAGCTCAGACTCCTCCTCCTCCTCCTCCTCCTCCTCCTCCTCATATTCAATGAGGTCAGTCATGTAGGAGTAAATAAAACTATCAATCTGCAGAATAAAACCAAATAAACCTCGTTTTGGTCTTCACACTTGAACTGAATGTCCTAAAGCTGGGCCTCCTGATGTGGACCTGACGTTCTATCTGACTCTGAGAGTGGACGACGAGCTTGGGTTCAGGTTGGGGGTTTGATGTTCAGGTTTGATGTTCTTCAGAAACGCTAACAGATCTACAGACCTGATGAAACGATTTAATAATGTTGCTCAGGTTTATGAGCTTCTTCTGGGAGAACATGTTAATCCGTTAATGGAGTTCTGCTGATCAAAGCTCTGAGTGTCTCCCTGTGGAGCAACCTGTTAGCGTCAGTGGTTAATCTGCAGCGTGTATAAAATGCGAGTGCTGAAGCCTCGTCCACACTCTCAGCGCAGCTTCGGACACTCGCGTGAAGACGGTGGTGTAGCATGATGGTGACGTGCGCTGTGCTGGTGGTGTTGGGTTTGGTTCTGATGGTCACTGGAGGAACTCAGTCCATCACAGACGGAGACATGAGGATGCAGATGGAGGAGAACTCTTACCACATGCCGGTAAGATGAATCACATTCACAATTAACACTGATTTAATTAAGAAATATTATTATTATTATTAATATTATACATGTCAGATCAAAGAGATTTTTTCTAGTTTATTGTAACATTAGAATAGTTTTACTGATGATGAAGATGAAGATGATGAAGATGATGATGATGTTTTTTGTGAACAGAGTGAAGAGCAGGATGGAACTTTGACTAATGAACATCTGCTGAAGACGCTGCAAGTTTTATTTAACCCTGATCAGAGACAAGCACGCAACCCAACTGTACTGCACCAACCTCAACGGTACACACACACACACACACACACACACACACATGCCCGGCTGCATCGTCACCAGTGTGCACTGCTTTCTAAATGACGGTGTGGTTGTGTATTTCCTCTTGCCGTTTGTTGGTGCTGCAGGTTTGGGCGTGGCTCTCGCTCTGACACACCTGTAGAAGAGAGAATACACCTGCGGGACTGGGAGGTTCCTCCAGAACACATCTGGAGCATGGCTGTTCCACAACGCTTCGGCAAAAAGTAGCTGAAAACTTACAGCTCATTAATATTCATCAGAAGTCATTAGTACTTGTCATTACTCATTAATATTCATTGTTAGTTGTTGATATCTATAAACATATCTACATATTCTTTAATAAATGAAGCTGCATTATGGATGATGGTCTGATTGATTGTGAGTGACATTAATAGAAAACATTATTAATAATCTCTTCCTGTGTTGATGTCATTAGTGATGTCACTGCCGCTGGGTCTCTCTCTCACACACACAATTAATTTTTTTAATTGTTTTATTGTAACAGATTTAAATTGTTTAAATTAACAGATTCCAAAAGCAGGTAGAAGGTAAAAATAAGAGTGAAAGGTTTTTATAATGTTACTTTAAAACGTTGTACCGTATGTGACGTAAACCTGGCAACTTTAAAACCTCAGATTAGACTGAACATCAGACGAACTTTAAAACCTCAGATTAGACTGAACATCAGACGAACTTTAAAACCTCAGATTAGACTGAACATCAGACGAACTTTAAAACCTCAGATTAGACTGAACATCAGACGAACTTTAAAACCTCAGATTAGACTGAACATCAGACGAACTTTAAACTCAGATTAGACTGAACATCAGACGAACTTTAAAACCTCAGATTAGACTGAACATCAGACGAACTTTAAAACCTCAGATTAGACTGAACATCAGACGAACTTTAAAACCTCAGATTAGACTGAACATCAGACGAACTTTAAAACCTCAGATTAGACTGAACATCAGACGAACTTTAAAACCTCAGATTAGACTGAACATCAGACGAACTTTAAAACAGAATCGATCGAGTTTCAGTTTCAGTTATTGATCCTCATTGATTTGATCTCTCCAGTTGTTCTTGTTTTCTTCTGTGTGTCGCATCCATGTGGATCTGAAACTAACCAGATCTGCTACACCCCACTGTAACGCCCTGCACACACACACACACACACACACACACACACACACACACACACAGCATGCTTTAGTAAGAGAGGGAGGGGCAGTCACAGTGGAAATGACTCGTTTTCATTTTGTTTAATGCTTGTAGTCATGGTTACTGTTAGGGTTGTAGTACTTATGGTTCATGGTTTAAGTCCCCTGTGTGTGTGTGAGTGTGAGTATGTGTGTGTGTGTGTGTGTGTGAGAGTGTGTGTGATGTAATGTACCTGTATCTGCTGATGTTCTGCGGTTGTTCTGTGTTTTTTTTCAGAGGAACCATAATTCTCTCAGCCATGTTGGTTAACACACAGAATGTTGGCTCCACAATGAAATCTATAAATCCTGTAAACAAACAATCAAATGAGCAGTAACACACACACACACACACACACACACACACACACACACACACACACACACACACACACACACACACAAAGTTTACTACTGACCAATCTGAGACTGCGGGACCAAAGTGTTCTGTCTGTCACACAGTGAGGAGATAGTCAACCCTAGTTCAGCTTCTTTATCTCCCTACACACACACACACACACACACACACACACACACACAACAAAACAAAACAAAATAATGTATTGTTATTACAAAAGTTATTGTTGTCAATACGTGTGCGTGTGTGTGTGATCCTAATCTAATATCCAGTAGATCAATGTGTGTGTGTGTTGTGTGTGTGTGAGACTTCTGCATGTGTGTGATGGTCCTGTTTAAGTGATTCTTGGTTCGTTGGGTTGTTTTGTAAATTAAACCTGGATGAAGAACTCGTCCATCAGTGCGAGAGTCCAGCGCGAGTGTAAGGTCCACGCTTTCGCTGGATGACTGATATCAGCTGCATGTAGCAACAGAGAAAGAGCTTTGGCCTTATCAACCCTGACACACACACACACACACACACACACACACACACACACACACTGCATGTTATTATTTTAGGTCAGAAACTATATGATCTAAAGATGAACCGTCTGTGGTTCCACTGAGATGGGAAGTCTTTATTTCAGTTCCTGGGTTGTTAATTAAATGTTTTGATGGAATCATTTTCACTTCTGTGAGTTTGGACCTCGTGATTAGAATATCATGACTTTGATTGGACTTTAACTGGGCCTTTGCAGAACCTGATGGAGATCTGAGGGAGGGATTGGGATCGAGGTTCTGTTGCATGTCAAACTGAGGTCTGTAGAGTGTGAGATGAAGATCAGGGTTTTAAAGACTCCCCTGTGTTTAAGCACTGTGGACAAATAGAGAAATCAATAATACAGAACCGGCTCCTGCTTCTGATCAGCTGGAACCATATACCTGTCCTGTTGATGTAAGCAGGATTTCATGGCCTTCATCTGCAGAACATGAGACGATAAGTCTGTTCCCAAAACCATCTCTGTTACCAGAGTACGTAGATCACTAAAACACACACACACACACACACACACACACACACACACACACACACACACACACACTATTAATTATACATGATTAACACACACATCATCACACCATCACACCATTACAGGTAGTGTGGCATCATTACAGATGAATAAAGAGTTCTAAACGTGAATTTAAAGTTGAAAATCTAGAAAGAAAAAAAAACAGAAAAATAAGAAGAGGTGGAGGTTTGGAGCAGTGGCTGTGGTGGCTGTAGTGGTGATGGTGGTGGTGGTGATGGTGGCTGTGGTGGTGGTGATGGTGGTGATGGTGGTGGTGATGGTGGTGGTGATGGTGGTGATGGTGGTGGTGATGGTGGCTGTGGCTGTGCCTGTGGTGATGGTGGTGGTGATGGTGGTGGTGGTGGTGATGGTGGTGGTGATGGTTGTGGTGATGGTGGTGGTGATGGTGGTGGTGATGGTGGCTGTGGCTGTGGTGGTGGTGATGGTGGTGGTGATGGTGGCTTTGGTGGTGGTGGTGGTGATGGTGGTGGTGGTGGTGGTGATGGTGGCTGTGGTGGTGGTGATGGCGATGGTGGCTGTGGTGGTGGTGGTGGTGGTGGTGATGGTGACTGTGGTGGTGGTGATGGTGGCTGTGGTGGTGGTGGTGGTGGTGGTGATGGTGGCTGTGGTGGTGATGGTGGCTGTGGTGGTGGTGATGGTGGTGGTGATGGTGGCTGTGGCTGTGCCTGTGGTGATGGTGGTGGTGATGGTGGTGGTGGTGGTGGTGGTGGTGGTGATGGTGGCTGTGGCTGTGGCTGTGCCTGTGGTGGTGGTGGTGGTGGTGGTGGTGGTGATGGTGGTGGTGATGGTGGCTGTGGCTGTGCCTGTGGTGGTGGTGATGGTGGTGGTGGTGGTGATGGTGGTGGTGATGGTGGCTGTGGCTGTGCCTGTGGTGGTGGTGGTGGTGGTGGTGATGGTGACTGTGGTGGTGGTGATGGTGGCTGTGGTGGTGGTGGTGGTGGTGGTGATGGTGGCTGTGGTGGTGATGGTGGCTGTGGTGGTGGTGATGGTGGTGGTGATGGTGGCTGTGGCTGTGCCTGTGGTGATGGTGGTGGTGATGGTGGTGGTGGTGGTGATGGTGGTGGTGATGGTGGCTGTGGCTGTGGCTGTGCCTGTGGTGGTGGTGGTGGTGATGGTGGTGGTGGTGGTGATGGTGGTGGTGATGGTGGCTGTGGCTGTGCCTGTGGTGGTGGTGATGGTGGTGGTGGTGGTGATGGTGGTGGTGATGGTGGCTGTGGCTGTGCCTGTGGTGGTGGTGGTGGTGATGGTGGTGGTGATGGTGGCTGTAGTGATGGTGGTGGTGATGGTGGTGATGGTGGTGGTGGTGATGGTGGCTGTGGTGGTGGTGATGGTGGTGGTGATGGTGGTGGTGGTGGTGATGGTGGTGGTGATGGTGGTGGTGATGGTGGTGATGGTGGTGGTGATGGTGGTGATGGTGGTGGTGATGGTGGTGATGGTGGTGGTGATGGTGGTGGTGATGGTTGTGGTGATGGTGGCTGTGGTGGTGGTGATGGTGGTGGTGATGGTGGTGGTGGTGGTGATGGTGGTGGTGATGGTGGCTGTGGCTGTGGTGATGGTGGTGGTGATGGTGGTGGTGATGGTGGTGGTGGTGGTGATGGTGGTGGTGGTGGTGATGGTGGTGGTGATGGTGGCTGTGGCTGTGGTGATGGATGGTGGTGGGGGAGTTGTTTAAAGTTGTGACACTGTACCAGAAACCGTTCAGTTCTTCTGCAACTAGGAACCATTTTTAAGATAAAAGTTTAAATGTGTTTAAAAATAAAAAAAACCTTTAAATGGAAACCCAGTTCTGTAGATGGAGGTACCATGTGGAAGAGTTCTAGATTCTACAGACTGATGGAAGAACGTACATCCACTCCTGGTTTGTGAGGTTGATGAAGATGTTCATCTTTTCATTCTGTAACAGTCTGAATGCAGCGCTGACGTGATGGTTCTCCTGCACTGAGCGATCGTTATAGATCATCGCTAATTCAGACCTACACACACACACACACACACACACACACACACACACAGACGGGCTGGAGACGGTGTGGTGTATATGTTGTATTGTTAGAGACAGCGAGCTGATTCATACCGTGTGTGTATGTGAAAGTTGTTGGTGTGTCCTGTGTGTTCATAATCATGAATGGCAGCAGCAAACAGTGAGGCCATCACCTCCACCTCTGTCATCCAATGCTGCACACACCCACACCAATATACACACCAATATACACACCAATATACACACATATACAACATGTTTTATAGTGTGTGTGTGTGTGTGTGTGTGTGTGTGTGTGTGTGTGTGTGTACCAGCAGGCCTGTGCGCAGCAGTAGACAGTGCAGTGTTTGTGTAACATCAGCTGCATGTCTTTGATTGTGGTACAGATTTGCGTGTTTACTGTAACCGCGTTCCAGTTCACAAAGAAGCATCATCAGACAAGAGATTGGTACCTGTAACACACACGCAGTATATTTGAACCTGTGTGTGTGTGTGTGTGTGTGTGTGTGGTTCTGCACAGACTTGCTGACACAGCGTTTCACTGAAACACCTTGAACCTGCTGTTCAGTTCGTGACGGACCATCAGTTCTATGAAGAGTGTTTTCAGAGCGTGACCTGAACTTCCTTCATCCATCGCAAACACATCAAAGTTCCAGCGATCCAAATCCTGCACATCAGAAAAGCACAGTGACCGTTACACAGCGTCTGTCACACAGAACCTTACAGATATACAATCAATCAATCAATCAATCAATCAATCAATCAATCAATCAAGCAGATTTACCCGGAAACACATCAACACCTCTGACGGCTGATCAGAGATCGCTGCTGAACACAGTTTACCAAACATCCTGCAGAGAACAGAGATCTCCATTAAAGACTGATGCAAACATCCACCCTCTGACCTCACACACTGACCTCACACACTGACCTCACACACTAACCTCACTTCACCTCACCACACACCAGCTTTAGGATGTTTTGATTCTTTATGTAAAAAGTTTTTTTTTAAAGTTAATTTTAAATGAACTATGTCCATCATGCCTAAACCCCCCCCCCCCATCATTTAGCGTCCTCCACCCTCACATCACATGTTTCCTGATGGGGGTCAGATGATGGGGGTCAGATTTACATTTACATTACCTTTAGTCATTTAGCAGATGCAAGGCGACTTACAAATGAGAACATTACAAGTCAGAAGTTCTGGAGAAAACCAACTATACTGTAATTTCATCAAACCTGATTGTTATTCGATGCTGCGGCCCCTCCCCTTTTTTTTTTTTTTTTTTTTTCCTCTCAGATGATGGGGGTCAGATGATGGGGGTCAGATGTAAATAGCTGATAGTGAAAGTTTTCCTGAATTTACACTCTACACATTTCTTACCTCTCAACAAATATCCCAGCTTGCACTGCACGTACAATACTGCGGAATTTTGGCTTCTCGTCTGTCCGCCGGCTGATCGGTTGAACTCTCTGACTGAATGTGGATGCAAGCCAATCATGAACCTCCACTGGAACAACATCACAGTGAAGCTGTAGGTCATCATCAGCATCAAGTGACAGCCTGAAATAAAAGCAGCCTTCTTTAAATGTACTGTTTAAACAGACACATACGTCTCCTCCATTCAGCTCCACCTCTTTATTTTGCTCGTAAGGTTCTGAGATGATCAATAAAATTTTCATTTTATAATTAATGATGACATTGAACCATCATTTAATGTTTTTATCTGAATATGGTTTGTATGAATTTGTTGTAACTGTACAGTTGTGATGAAGTGGACACACTCACTGATGTCTGCATGAGTGCAGGTTCTCCAGCAGCATGGCTGTAAACTCCAGGTTCTTCTTCAGTTCCTCAAAATCCACAACATTTTCCTCCAACTGCAGCACCATCCACCTCAACCTGCAACATCAAAGAAAACAACAGAGCGTGAGTTTCATTAAATTCCTCCATATGGAGTGTGGCGCCATCTTCTGGTGAAATGACCTCAGTGCAGGTTAATGAACCTGAGGCAGCGATGGGAGACGCAGCGTTCTGACGTCATTACTGTCGGTGATTTTTTTTTTTTTTTTTTGATCTTCGGCTTCACGTCACGTTTTGATCTTCACGGTCTGTAAGTGAATAAAGCTACATGTTTCGGTTTTAATAACAGAATTCACTTTTAAAGAAGTTAGCTCTCTGATGCCGATGCTGAGGTGAGTTTGTTTACGCAGCCGGTTGCCATGGTGCTTTTGGTTTTACTGCTTTATGACGTCACTTTTTTTAATAATAATAATAATAATAATAATAATAGAGTTATTATCGCTGCAGACTCGGAAATAAAACGCAGCTAAAACCATTCCTGACGGTTTTCCTGTCATTGTTATACTTTGCGCTGCCGCTAGGTGTCAGTAATCTGCTTACTTTCTATGGTTCTCAATATGAAAATAAAACCAGACGCTGTTGTAGGTAAAGGGTAATGTATCAATGTATCAAATAGAATTATTGATAATTAGTGTAATTAATAGTATAAATAATGAAATGAATAATGAAAGTTTATGCTGATTGGGTCTCTGTTTTTGTGTCATTGTATTCGATGTCTTTTGATGTGCTCGGAGGCTGAGAGGCTGCTGATCGTCTGTGAGTTTCCTGCAATTCAACACAAAAGTTCATATATGTACAGTGTGTGTGTGTGTGTGTGTGTGTGTGTGTGTGTGTGTGTGTGTGTGTGTTTACATACAGAGAGATTGTGTTGCTCCATGTGTCCTTTCTGATGTGTGAGATCAGAGGTTTTCCGTTTTGATACATCGGGACTGGTTTTTCTCCCTGATGACCTTCAGCTCCTTCAGTCACAGTTTTATTTTCCATCCACCATCATTATCACCATCCCAAGAGGACACACACACACACACACACACACACACACACACAAAAACATACACACACACAGATATGCATTTATTTAATTTTTTTTATTATACTAGAGTTTTTTTAAATCCAGGATGTTTTAAATATATATATATATTATATATATATATATATATATATATATATATATATATATATATATTACTTTATGACTTAAGAAATAATAAAAAAATTTTAGAGTCAATATCTCACAAATTCAACTTTAAAAACATCTAAATGAGAAAACCTGAAGGTCTTTCTTACAGAATGCTGCAGGATATAAAGAAATAAACTGCAAATGGAGACAAAATATCAAAGAGAAATGTCATTATAATAAAGCTTGAGAGCAAAACCCTCGAAGGGTTCTTCTCTTTATTTACTTTAGTAAACCTGAACCTGGTATTTAACCCCCCCACCCCCACCCCACCACGACAGTCCCTTCACTGTAGATCCATCCAACAAGTACACACATTACAGAGAGCCTACTTTAAAATTCACACTCTGTATTGAAAAACCATGTGATCAAACATTCACATTTCATTAAATATATTAATAATTATAATATTTAAATATAATAAAGATTGCTAAATGAATGTATTAAATATTATTATTCTAAATTAAATAATTTAATTTAATAAAATAATAATAATAATATTTAATAATAATCTTGAAGAATAATCGGAACTTTCACCCTGTGATGAGGTTCTTGGATCGAGCAGCCTCCTGGTTCTGAATCAGATCTGATCTTATGTTCTCACCTCCTCCCTCTCTTTATCCACTCTCCTCTCACCTCTTATTCCCATCATCAACCCCGTGGAGGAAGAGAATCATGGGAAATCATTTCCACATTGTCCTTCAGAGACCTGGGGCTGCGAGGTGGAGAGTCAGAACATCAGTGGTTCTGAATTCAAATCTCTCAGGAAGGATGAACGTTCTCATCGTGAACAGGAACACAGTAGACCTGTTCTCACATCATACTGGAAGAGAACACTAACCACCTCACATCACCAGAACTTAGAACCGGTTCTGTACGGGAACACGCTCGATCCGTTAAATCCAGTGCGCTTGCTCAGGCCTGAACATGTTCTTCATCTGTTAGTGGAGAAAAGTAGGGTACATCATCCCAAAGCAGCTTTCTAACCTCCTGAGTCTGAAGATCTGTGACCTCAATCAGATGAAACATTGCTGCCCGGTGGTTCTCACCTGTACTGTCCTTCCATCACATCGTAAACTCTGTTTATTGTTTCATCTGTTGTGTCGGTAGTTCAGCTTCATTGTAGTAAAATCAATCATGATTATTATCCAATCCGGTTTCACCAGATTTTATTTTATTTAATTAATTTATTTTTATCAGGTTCTTTTGAATGGGATGTGTTTTAACTTATTTCTTGAAGATGGATCTGATGGTGTCAGATGGTGTGAGATTTTTTGAGATGCTGTGTGATGGATCTGAGGGTGTGAGATTTTTTGAGATGTTGTGTGATGGATCTGAGGGTGTGAGATTTTTTGAGATGTTGTGTGATGGATCTGAGGTGTGAGATGGTGTGAAATTTTTTTGAGATGTTGTGTGATGGATCTGAGGGTGTGAGATGGTGTGAGATTTTTTGAGATGTTGTGAGATGTTTTGAGATGGTGTGATGGAAGGGTGTTTTTTTTGAGATGGTGTGTGATGGATCTGAGGGTGTGAGATGGTGTGAGATTTTTTGAGATGTTGTGAGATGTTTTGAGATGGTGTGTGATGGATCTGAGGGTGTGAGATTTTTTTGAGATGGTGTGTGATGGATCTGAGGGTGTGTGATGGATCTGAAGGTGTGAGATGGTGTGAGATTTTTTTGAGATGGTGTGTGATGGATCTGAGGGTGTGAGATTTTTTTGAGATGGTGTGTGATGGATCTGAGGGTGTGTGATGGATCTGAGGCTGTGAGATGGTGTGAGATGGGAGCAGTGAGCAGTGGATTTTAGGATTCATTGCTTGAGCATCAAAAAAAAAAAAAAAAAAAAAGCATTTCTATAAGTTTCTAAATGTAACTTTATTTATTAAATGTGGAATAGTTTGTAGCTTTAATTACATTTAATTCGACATAAAAAACAATTATATATAATTTATATTTATTTAGAATGAAGCAGATTTTATTAAGATGAGCATGAAATAAACTCCGTCAGCTGTAATCAATCACGCAATGTTCGATCTAATCTGATCAGACTTCAGTCACTGCTGTTAATTATAATGAATCACTAGAATCATTTAGATTGATTCAGAGCAGAACATGACTCATCTGAATCCAGTAAAGCTTTTATAATCAATTCATTTATTTATGTTTTAAAAACTCAGGGATCCAGAAAAATGTATTTAAGTTTAATTATTAAATGTTAAAGTATTATTTCATAATTAAAAAAAAAAGATAATTTATATAAATGCTGATTAGTTTTCTCTGTGAATCAAATAAAGCTTTGTATGGTGATGAAGGCTATGATGATGATGATGATGATGAAGGATGATGATGATGATGATGATGTGCAGTCAGTGGTGAGGGTGTGGTGATGAAGGTGATGATGATGAGGGTGTGGTGATGAAGGTGATGATGATGAGGGTGTGGTGATGAAGGCTGGATGTTTATCCCATGGTATGGATGAAGGTCTTGTGCACTTCTCTGTAAGCATTTCTTAGGAGAACGTACGGAAAACAATCCTCCAAAACATCCTGACTGAGGAACGGACAACCTTCAACAATCTGTAAACACACACACACACACACACACACACACACACACACACACACACACACACACAAAAAAACCCACTTTACACATCATCATCCTCATGCAAGTCAGAATCATTAATGAAATAATTAATCACCATGTCGAGCAGCAAATACACAGAGTCCCGATGTTTCACCTCCAACTTCTCAACGTTCTGTCCGAGCTGCAGCAGCACAGCCGAGGATATCTGCACAAAAACACCCCGTCAGACTGTCTGTGTGTGTGTGTGTGTGTGTGTGTGTGTGTCTGTGTGTGTGTGTGTGTGTGTGTGTGTGTGTGTGTGTGTGTGTCTGTGTGTGTGTCTGAGTGTGTGTGTCTGTGTGTGTGTGTGTGTGTGTGTGTGTGTGTGTCTGTGTGTGTGTCTGTGTGTCTGTGTGTGTGGGTCTGTGTGTGTGTGTCTGTGTGTGTGTGTCTGTGTGTGTGTGTGTGTGTGTGTGTGTGTGTGTGTGTGTGTGTCTGTGTGTGTGTCTGTGTGTGTGTGTGTCTGTGTGTGTGTGTCTGTGTGTGTGTGTGTGTGTGTGTGTGTGTGTGTGTATGTCTGTGTGTGGGTGTCTGTGTGTGTGAGTGTGTGTGTGTGTGTGTGTGTGTGTGTCTGTGTGTGGGTCTGTGTGTGTGTGTGTGTGTGTGTGTGTGTGTGTGTACCGATGTGTGTCGCGGAGTGTTGTGTCGATGTGTGTTGTGTTCTGTACAGTGTGCTGTGTCTGTTGTTTACTGCTGTGTCACAGTGACTGTTGTTCTGGTGTGTACAACATTACACACAATAACACAACAACATTGTGTGTGTGGTCTCTGTAACACAACATTGTGTGTGTGTAACACAACATTGTGTGTGTGTACTGTGTGTGTGTGACATTGTGGTGTAACACAACTGTGTACACACAATAACACAACATTACACAC
>JAFMOC010000714.1:82500-102500 GCA_019802505.1 Corydoras sp. C115
AGCTCAGAGATCTGTGAGGTGACATGCCACATGAGATTCTCTCCCAAAAACTTCATCCCATAAGGACCAATCAGCTCTGCCAGAGCCTGTAACTCTACACAGACACACACATACACACACACAGACACACACACACACACACACACACACACACACACACAGAATGTGCATTAACAATAATGAGAGCAGAGAGCAGTTGGACAGTTTGATGGTGTGAGGGACAAAAGTGTTCTGAAGTTTGTTGGTTCTGCATTTAGGGAGAAGCGGTGTGTCACTAAAGCGCCTCCTCTGGTTGGTGATGACGGTGTGCTTACCACAGATATCAGAAAACTCTTCAGCTTTAATGTTCTGTTCATTCTCCACACTAAAGTTAATGAAGCAGTGCATTGTGGGACAGTGAGCAATCACACCACTGCTTGCCTGTCGTAGTAAACTTTCCAAATACCTGCAGTACAAACAGAATGAATAACCACCGGTCCTATACGCTCTCACAGGTGAAGATGTAGAGAGTTATGGAGGGTGATGGTGTACCAGTTGGTGTAGAGGGTGGTGATGGTCTGCGCTCCATAAGAGTCCAGTGGTTGGGTCTGCTGCAGTAAAACTGTCCTCATCACTCGGCTGATGTCCATGTTGATGAACGAGCTCAGTGTGTGTAAGCTGCTCATGTACGACTCGATGGATGATAACAGTTCAGATGGACGGATGATGTCACGAGTGGTGGGATTAAAATTTGCCAAACGGACGATGATCCTGTAAAAAGACACGCAGGACATTCACACAGCTGTCATAAGCAGCTCGCACCGAGGACAGTCTGCTTCTCAACTCGTCATGTCTGTTTATCGGTGGTTTATTTTCCATCGTGTGGATTTATTACCTGAAACGTTCTGTAGTTTCATATTTAATAGTATTGGTAATTCGTATAAAATAAGCCTGGAGGGAATCGAGTATAAAACACAACAAATCCAATAAAACATCTAAATGAAGGCCTTTACTGCGACCTGCAAAATCTGTGTTCTGAAACATTTAGAGGGTTGCTCAAGGTTTCTCCTGATGACATCACATATATGAAATCATGCCATTATTTGTCATGGGGACCTGAATTTTAGTTCTGAATTTTAAAAAAATCACTTTTAATTCAATAACTTAAGCTTCTGTAAGCAAATGTTTAATAATTAAAAAAAGAAGAGATGCCAGAGATAGACTTGTACAACAATCCTGCTGTCTCAGCATTATCCTGATCTGCTCCACCTGTCCGGTGGATGGAGTTCCTCAGTGAAAGAGAGCTGCCATGATGTTTTTCTTTAGTATAAAGAGTAAAAGCTTTGATTCCTGTGATCCTCCCTTTTTATTTTGTTATTATTTTATTATTATTTATGTGTATTATTTATCACAGAATTGCTGGTGTGTGTGCTATGATGTCTAAAACTGTTTTATGATGTCTAACACTGTGTGTGTGTGTGTGTGTGTGTGTGAGTGTGTGTGTGTGTGTGTGTGTGTGTGTGTGTGTGTGTTTGAGGTTGATTACTTGCTGAGACGCAGTTCCAGTTGAGAGAGCAGAAACTCTGCTGGAATGATCAGATGTTTAAAGACGCTGATCTCTGAACAGAGATTGTATGATGACCCGAGTTCTGTTAGAGCCAGGTGCAGTTTATCCATTCTGATCAAAACACACACACACACACACACACACACACACACACACACACACACACACATTCTATCATACACAACACTGCAAACAGAAAGTGTTACTTTGCTAAACTTGGTTTTAATGTAACAACTACTAACTTTCTTAAATTGTGAAATGTAGTATTGTGTGTGTGTGTGTGTGTGTGTGTGTGTGTGTGTGTGTGTGTGTGTGTGTGTGTGTGTGTGTTACTAACGTAGTAACAACAGCTCGGTCCTTCCTCTGACTTTCCGTCCCTGGTTTGTTTTTGGGTGTCTCTCCTTTTTTTTGTGGAGGTTTCTTTAATTTTTTGTTTCTGGCTCTACTGATCGTCTCGGCACTGTGTTTGGCTAACAACTACACACACACAAACACACACACACACACACACACACACACACACACAAACACACACACGTATGGGTTTATAAACTATGGTTTGTGTGTGTGTGTGTGTGTGTGTGTGTGTGTGTTTACCTGTTCCTGCAGATTGTTTTGTTCAGCAGAAATGTCCAGAAACACAGAGCAGGTCAGATTAGCAATCTGCTCCAGAAACATTATACACAACCTGAGAGTCTGTTTCTCCACCAGCCCCGCCTAACACACACACACACACACACACACACACACACACAACACACACACACACACAGTTATAATACTTCATTTGGTGTGTGTGTGTGTGTGTGTGTGTGTGTGTGTGTGTGTGTGTGTGTGTGTGTGAGAACCTCTTCAGGACAGTATGTGTGTGTGCAGCAGCTGAAGTGAGAGCAGCTTAAAGGAAAGGCCATCAGATATCTCTGCATCGTTGCATCATCGCTGCTCTGAGAGAACAACCGCTCACACACCTTTGGATAAAACCTGTAACACACATATAAATATAAATACACACACACATAAACACACCCAACACTTACTCATTTACATTAATTTAATATACTGTGTGTGTGTGTGTGTGTGTGTGTGTGTGTGTGTGTGTGTGTGTGTGTATACCCAAGGATGGAGAGATCTGCGGTCTCTTTTAGCAGTTCTTCCACATTGTCCATCATTCTGGTGTGAAACTGTGTCATGTTCATGATTTTAGCTAAATCAGGGTAATCTTTCAGTGCCATAGGAGCTTTGCACACACTAGTATATGCCTGTCACACACACACACACACACACACACACACACACACACACACACACACACACACACACACACACAGCAGAAACATCAGATGTGGAACACTGTGTGTAGTTGTATTATTGTGGCTATTGTGGTTCGGTTCCGTGGGGTTCTGTGGTACCTGTAACCGTAACCAGTCCAGTCTGAGAGCTTTAAAATCAAACTCCTCTCCAGAGTCCACTGTAACACACCCCGTCACATTCAGACATCAGTTACACTAAAATAATGACATCATAATAACATAGTCCATTTGTTAAAACATTAAAGGAATCATTTAACTAATGGATCTGAACTGTACATTGTTTCAGAGAGAGCGCGCTGAGGTCCGAGACAAACGACGTCATCAACACTGATTCCTCCTCTGGACAAACTACAATCCCCTAAAATCAAACCAAAAACCAAAAAAGCTCGTTATTCTGTCAATGCAGCAGTTATCATTCATTTACAAAATAATAATTAAAGAAACATCAATATGAACCTGAATGGTGTCATTAAGTGCAAGAGCATCGTATCGAGACAGGTACTGCAGGTAATAACGCTGAATGATGCTGTTATAACCCTGCAGCAGCATACGCAGCTTCTCCATGTAGAACAGCAGTTCGGCCAGCAGCCTGTAGGGGTCACAATACAGCAAACTTTAACATCCAGCATTTACTATTCATGACATTTAGACCTAAAAACAACAACCACAATAAAATAACATCTCATTAGTAATATTCATTTATCTTTAAAGTAAGACGTTTCCGTACGGGTCGGTGAAATCCTCCGGAGTTTTGGTTTTGGGAACATTTTCATAATGTCTCACCAACCAGACAACCTCATCTCTTGAGAACGACAGAGCCATGAACACAAATAATACCTGAGAGAGAGAGAGGAGTGAGATAGTGAGATAGTGAGAGAGAGAGGAGTGAGATAGTGAGAGAGAGAGAGAGGAGTGAGATAGTGAGAGAGAGAGAGAGAGAGAGAGAGGAGTGAGATAGTGAGAGAGAGAGAGAGGAGTGAGATAGTGAGAGAGAGAGAGAGAGGAGTGAGATAGTGAGAGAGAGAGAGGAGTGAGATAGTGAGAGAGAGAGAGAGGAGTGAGATAGTGAGAGAGAGAGAGAGAGAGGAGTGAGATAGTGAGAGAGAGAGGAGTGAGATAGTGAGAGAGAGAGAGAGGAGTGAGATAGTGAGATAGTGAGGAGTGAGATAGTGAGAGAGAGATTCATGTAGTTGAAATGAATCTACAGTAATGATGAATCTGTCAGAACCTTTGGTCCCAGCAGCGCTGGCTGATCCTCCAGAACCTTTGTCAGTTCCTTTAATGCATTTCTCAGGAAATGTCGTTTCTCTCGATGAATCGGTCCACTACAAAAACAAATCAATATTAATCAATATTAATCAATATAATTAGCTCTGTTAATTACTGTTCATAATCACAAAACTGCAAACTTAAAACATTAAAGCCACAGGTTCATTAGAAACACATTTAGGAAACCATGTCTTACTGAATAACTTACCAGTTGGCATTTGCATGTTCTTTACACTCTTTGATGTCAGCCAGACGTTTCCCATAACTACAAAAAAAATCAAGAGAGCTCCCTGTTTATTTCACCTTCTCTATTTCAATTCAGCTGAATTAAAAATGTCCACAGATACAGAGGTGATGATGTCATCAGGGAGTGTGACCAATCAGGAGTCATGAGGTGAAAGGTCACATCAAGTTTCTACATTGGTAAGTATACTGATAAACCTTTGACCTTTGAGAATGATGTGTGTGTGTGTGTGTGTGTGTGTGTGTGTGTGTGTGTGTGTGTGTGTAAGTAACCCTGTAGTGAATCCTGCCCCCCCCAACCCCAGTTAATTTGCATAATTTAATTACTGTACCAACAGAACCCGAGTGAAACCAACAGACCGATTATTAGTCATGACATCATCGGTCATGTGATGCTCTAGCTGTGTTAGCTTTATAAATGAGAGAGCTGGAACGTGTGAATGTGTTACATTTAGAGATATAAAAGTGAAATGACGTTTGTCTCTCTCACCCTTTAATGGAGTCAAAATGTTCCTCTGATGTTTTATGAATATTAATCATTTCATCTCTGATCAGCGTGATATAAAATCCACTCCGTAAAGCCATCTTCCACAAATCCATTGATGCAGCATTCGCATTTAGACTACTGTGACACAACAAGAAACCCACTGACACACACACACACACACACACACACACACACACACACACACACACAAGAAAGCTAGTGTTATAATTACTAAATGCAGAGCGTGGGGGGGGGGGGTCTGGGTAAGAAACAATAATGGAACTGAGACGACATTAAAACACATGTTCAGAATTTAAACAAAGGCTAAAAATATAGTTTGTTACCGAGTTTGAATAAAAAACTGGATATAAACATGACATTAACTTACAGTATTTTATATTTGAATATTTGTATTCAGTCTGAATGAAATTCTTGTTCTTTTAGTTCAAAAACATTTTAATTTGTATGAAGTTAATAATTATTTCATAAACACTGGATGATGAATAACGAAACTCACATAATATCCATCGCTCCATCACTTCTACTGATAAGTACTCACATGCCATCTGCGCACACACACACACACACACACACACAGTTATTTACATGCATAAACATGTATATATTTACACAGAAACACAACAGGGATGTATACATACATAATAATCCACACTGAGATAAATTGCAGAATATGAATCTTAACGGTTAACTCAGTATTGGAACTTTGAATTCTGGGTAAATGTGAAAAAAGTCTTAGAGTTTAAATCAAACATTGAACTCTTTATAAATAGATGTCAGAGCAGCAGTGAGAACCAAACGACGGTTCAGGTCTCAGGACAGACTGTGACACACTGACATCATGGAGACCCAGGCTGGTGGAGGTAGTGAGGGATGGAGGCAGCTGACCTTCTTTACTCAGGATTTTAGATGCTGAATTCTGATTCAATCATATCACAATAACTTTAAAACAAATCAGCACCTCCATCACCCTCTATTCACTGAAATACGACTCGTTTGGGTGTAATGATCTTATTGCAGGAAGATAATTAACAAACCATTTGACTGTTTTCTGGTTGAATCATGGAGGCAGGAATGTTGATGATGCTTAAGATCTGAGCGTTACGCCATTGTTCCACCGGCTGGTTCCTCCGGGGATAAACAAAGTGCAATGATAGGAGAGCTTCTGTCACCGACTAAATCACACACACACACACACACACACACACACACATGTTGTACATAATTGTGGAAGCAGAGTGACAGTAAGATCATATTTAAGGTCAGAGGTCAGATAACAGGTGGAGCTCTCTGTACCTTGGTGTGAGGTCCAAACTCCTCAGTGAGTTTCTTTAGAGGATTTTCGTATTCCACAATCATCTGCGCGAGACGCGGGAACGACGCTTCACTGCCACGACAGACCATCACCACGTCAGACCTCCTTTAACCTGGACTGATGGTCTGTGATGTTTGGTGAGGTTGTGTGATGATGTTTTGATGATGGTGAGGTTGTGCGGTTGTTGGTGAGGATGGTGTGTTTATTGCTGTTGGTGAGGTTGTGTGATTATGTTTTGATGTTGGTGAGGTTGTGTGGTTATTGCTGATGGTGAGGTTGTTGGTGATGTTTGGTGAGGATGCGTGGTTGTTGGTGAGGTTGTTGGTGATGTTTGGTGAGGTTGTGCAGTTGTTGATGAGGTTGTGCGGTTGTTGATGATGTTTGGTGAGGTTGTTGGTGATGTTTGGTGAGGTTGTGCAGTTGTTGATGAGGTTGTGCGGTTGTTGATGATGTTTGGTGAGGTTGTTGGTGATGTTTGGTGAGGTTGTGCAGTTGTTGATGAGGTTGTGCGGTTGTTGATGATGTTTGGTGAGGTTGTTGGTGATGTTTGGTGAGGATGTGTGGTTGTTGGTGAGGATGTTGGTGATGTTTGGTGAGGTTGTGCGGTTGTTGATGAGGTTGTGCGGTTGTTGGTGATGTTTGTTGATGAGGGTGATTGTTTGTTTTGGTGAGGTTGTTTGAGGTTGTGCGGTTGTTGATGAGGTTGGTGATGCGGTTGTTGGTGATGATGTTGGTGATGGTTTGGTGTGAGGTTGTTGGTGATGTTTGGTGAGGATGTTGTTGTGGTTGTTTGGTGAGGTGTTGGTGATGTTTGGTGCGGTTTGTGCGGTGATGTTTGGTGAGGATGCGTGTTGTTGGTGATGGTGGTTGTTGGTGAGGATGTTGGTGATGTTTGGTGAGGTTGTGCGGTTGTTGATGAGGTTGTGCGGTTGTTGGTGATGTTTGGTGAGGTTGTGCAGTTGTTGATGAGGTTGTTGGTGATGTTTGGTGAGGTTGTGCAGTTGTTGATGAGGTTGTGCGGTTGTTGGTGATGTTTGGTGAGGTTGTGCGGTTGTTGATGAGGTTGTGCGGTTGTTGGTGATGTTTGGTGAGGATGCGTGGTTGTTGGTGAGGTTGTTGGTGATGTTTGGTGAGGTTTCGTGGTTGTTGGTGATGTTTGGTGAGGATGCGTGGTTGTTGGTGATGTTTGGTGAGGATGCGTGGTTGTTGGTGAGGATGTTGGTGATGTTTGGTGAGGTTGTGCGGTTGTTGATGAGGTTGTGCGGTTGTTGGTGATGTTTGGTGAGGTTGCGTGGTTGTTGCATGTACAGTTTATTGATACCTGGTTCCGTTGGAGAGCTCATAGGCGCAGTTGTACATTCCAATCAGAGATTTTCTTTCATCAATTCGTGATAAAAGTAAAATTACAGAAGTGTAGGTGATGATCAGATCCAAATAATTTTTTGTAAAGTCAAAATTTAGTATCTGAAATAGAACTTGAATTTAGTTCATTTTTTATTATGACAATATATATTTAAAATGGTAATGAAGTTTTGTAATTCAAAGTATCTACAGTTTTTAAATGATTACTTACAATGTTAAAGAAACACTGACAGGCGTCGATGGTGTTGAGTAATTCATAAACATGATCCTTTATGAAACAATAAAGCATCACATTAAAAACCATTTCAACAATCTGAACTTCATTCATTTAAAAACACAACGGATTTTACCCTGAACTCCATCACATCCAGAAACGAATCATAAAAGCTGCTGAAAGCCTCCAGCACACTGGACTTCTGTTTCTGGACGCTGCTTAATTGTTGCTACAGTTTAAAGAGAGAGTTTTGTTCGATGTTTCCTCGTGTAATAAAGAATAATAAAAGAAGAAGAATAGACTAATAAACTTACGCTGCCGCCTCTGAAATCAACGTTAGGAAATTTTCTGTTAATAAATTTAATTGCTGCTTCCATTGATTTATCTGTGAGAAACGCTGGCCTTGTTTTCACATCTGCACACATCTGGAATTAAACATCATTCAACAATAGTGATTCATCAACATCAGCATCCCGGAACCAGAACCTGTGTGTGTGTGTGTGTGTGTGTGTGTGTGTGTGTGTGTGTGTGTGTGTGTGTGTGTGTGTGTGTGTGTGTGTGTGTGTGTGTGTGTGTGTGTGTGTGTGTGTGTGTGTGTCAAAGAAACAGATTCTAAAATGTTTTATTTTTCCAGATGTGAACTATATTCAGAATTGAGATGTGAATGTAGTGATTTAACTCTTTAGTAACTATAAATATTATTAATTAATAATAAAAAATGTAGTTCCTCTTTTTCTTTACACTGTTTCTTAAGTTCATTGATGTTTGAGCTCAGGGGATGTTTTCTGTCACTGTGGTCATTTCGGTTCTTCTCATTTCACAATTCAGATTTATTTACCTGCAGGTCGGATTAATTCATGTTCTTCTGCCGGAATGTTCTGATAAATCATTTCATAAACTACAACTGGTTCAAAATGCTTCAGTTTGAAAGTTTGATCAGAAGTAAGTTCACGTCCTCGTCCTCCACCACGCTGCAGGTTGGTTTTTATTAAAACATCACAGCGCATGAACTCCACCATGATCTTCACCTTGCTCACATTGATGTTCAGGACATTAGGCAGTTTTTAGCTATATATTAAAAAGTTGTGTGTGTGTGTGTGTGTGTGTGTGTGTGTGTGTGTGTGTGTGTGTGTGTGTGTGTGTGTGTGTGTGTGTGTGTGCTTCATGTCAAGCTTCCTGTTTGCACTTCCTCTTTGCTCTACAACAGTCTGTAGAAAGTTTATATTTTTTATTTTGATTAATATTTTCAAAGTTTTACCTTTCAAATATAAATGAGTGTTTATATTATTATTTATATTAATGAACGTATATGTATAATTAATATTAATTAAGCCTTATTCAGTTAGTTCATTTTTATTAAAAAAATAATTAAAGACAAATATTCTTTTAATCAAAGTTTTAACAAAACCAAATTGAACGCATTGCAGAGGAATTTAAACCTTGTCCCTTCTTCCTGTTTTTCGGCTGTGTGTAGATGTGATGCTGATGGTTTTATTGATGCTGAAATCATGTTCTATCTTTGTGTTTAGCAGAAAATGTTTATAATGTTTGATTTATTACCTTTTTGATGTAGTTCATACGAATTAAAACTCCTCGACCTCGATCGTTTAAAACCAACAGTTTCTCTGCGAGCTTCAGCTGATACGCCATGATTAAAACACACACATACCAACTCACACACACACTTACATATAGGAAGTTATATAGAAAAAAAGGAAGACTGTGGACACACCCACTCAGATAGACGCAGCTCGTTACAGGGAAGTTGATTTACTGTTTGAAGTCAAAATGAGTTTATAAGATTATGTCTTTTAATAAACTATTCTGTTTTACTCACAGTGCTTAAACACGTGTTCACATTTAACCCATCTGTGCAGTGAAACACACACACACACACACACACACACACACTAGGTTGCAGGGGTGGTTCCATAACCACAAGCTTATGTCTGTTCTGATGTTTATATATATATATATGTATATTATTTCTAAAGAATTCTCCTCTGTTAGCAGGTTAAATTCCAAGGGGTTGAGATAAAGTAAGAAGAGGAGTTCATAGGTTAAATACTTGGGGTCTCGTGTACAGTGTGATGTGGAAAAAGATGTGGAGATGTGAAAAAGAGAGCTTAAGCCGGGTGGAGGATGTAGGAGACGGTGCTTCGGAAGACAACAGAGGCAGCAGCCAGCAGCAAAGATGAATATGCTGTAATTCTCATAGTTGAGTCATGAAGATGAAGAGGGATGCTGAGGATGAACCTGGCAGGAGGAGAGGAAGGACAAAGAGAAGCTTAATGGATGTGGTGATGGAGCAGATTACTTAGAAATGTAATATTTAAGTGTTTTATGAACTGTGTTCTGTAATTCAGTCACTTGATGGAAGTGTTTGGTTAGAGAAACCGGAATCCTCTCTGTGTTCACTTAAAAAAACTGACTATATTACATTGCAGAAGATCGGATTATTAACCATTTTGATTTCAATAAACGCATTTCTGAATCAAACCTTGTTTTTTTATAATAGTATGTTTTTAAGCATTTTATAAAAGCAATAAGACACTCGAGGTTGTGTATTATTGTGAATAAATCAAGGGAAAGGTTGTTATTAGGTCTGAAATGAAGCCCTCGCGTGCCTAATTGCTTTATAATACCATGCATTGTTTTTTAAGAAAAGGTTTAATTGATGCACATTTAAATAATCATGAATTTATTATCTTTATTAAAGGAGCTGTAACATTTGATAGTAAATTATTAATTATTCATAGTTTTGTTACACATTTTATGCTGCACATTTTGTGAAATGATTTCCATCTTTGACTTTGTGCAGAGCAGACGCCACACCCTGAGCCACACCTCTTCATCATAAAGTCAGTTTGAATCAATGAGGACAAAATTACGAGTTATTTTAACAGTTATTTTAGCAGCTCTGCAGAACTCTGCACGTTTTGAGGATAATTGTGTGTTGTGATGTCACCCAGCCAAAGTAGTGTCAAAGATTTGTTTTTTATTTACATCGATTTTTTTACAATAGTACATTGTTTTAAAGCAGCACAATCAACACAATCCCTTCATCACAATCAGTGATGTTCAGATTTATGATTTAGTAAGTGAATTTAAACAGAGCAGCATGAAACTCAGATTAAAAAATCAGATTAGAACAGAGCAGTCAGTTCTCTGTAACCCTCTGTTAAATACTGAGTGCTTTGTTTTTCTAATTTCATTTTACTTTAAAATGACAGGTCTGTGTATTTTCTTTCTTTCTTGTCATTACATTACTAAATAAAACCTAAACTTTATTATTTAATTTATTTACAAATGTATCATAATTATACTAAAGTTAATACTTAAAATAATGTTTATTGTTTGTGGCGTTTATTGTTATAAGTATTAATAAAGTCAAATAATATAAATCACAGATGATTTGACAGTAAATTTCAAAGATTCAACCAAAACGCATTCATTACAAATCTACAAATAATCTACAAATAATCTACAAATAATCTACAAATAATCTACAAATAAATCTACAAATAAATCTACAAATAATCTACAAATAATCTACAAATAATCTACAAATAAATCTACAAATAATCTACAAATAATCTACAAATAAATCTACAAATAATCTACAAATAAATCTACAAATAATCTACAAATAATCTACAAATAATCTACAAATAAATCTACAAATAATCTCCACCGGAAACGTAAGTGTGTTTGTTGTAGGTACATTAAGAGTTGTGAGACGTCTTGTTAGGCGGGTTCCATCCGAGAGCTTTTGATTGGCCAGAGGCGGCACAGGCAGGCCGCTGATTGGTCGGTTTTCTGTGTGCAGGTGTCAGTCATCCTGGTCCAGCAGGTGTGGTTGAGGTGGTGAAAGTTTGCAGAGCGTTTTATAAACTCTGAGATGAGCCGCGGTGAGTTCAAACACCTCAAACTAAACTTACAAACTCAACTAAACTCAACTCCACTCACATAAACTCAACTACTCAACTAAACTGAACTAACGCTCCGCCCGCCGCCCGCCGCTTTATTCATCTTTAAAAGCTTCAAAGTTCCGGAACTGCTTTCAGTTTACTCACAGTTAGCTTAGCTTAGCATAAGTTAGCATAACTTTATTAATCTCAAACTTTTCTTTTTTAAAATTCAAACATCGAGTTTTAATCAAACGAGAGTTAATAATGACAGAATCCTCTCCGCTGTTATAATACTTTTAGAGCAGAACATTAATGTTTAACTTACAAAGTTAGATTTGAATTATAAATAAAAAGATGAATCTGATATGACGTTAGCATGTTAGCTTCAGCAGCTCTGATTAATGCTCCTCAGACTCATTAATCAGACTCATTAATATTAATCAGACTTATTATTATTAATATTAATCAGACTCATTATGTTTACGACTGAGTGTAAACATGTGATAAAGTAAAGAATGCCTTCTTAAATTTATATATTTATATTTACACACACACACACATATCTCCTGAATGTCAATCCTTTCACTAATCACATTCTCATTTCAACCTATGGTGTGTGTGTGTGTGTGTGTGTGTGAGAGTGAGTGAGTGTGTGTGTGTGTATATATTATACTCATGTTTGTACACTATGTACAGAAATTTCTTTTCTTTTTTACACTCCATGTGAACCAATGCAATATACTTCTGTTCTGTGTAAACTAACTGTTTAATGAATAAATTAAAGGTGAATGATTTTGTTAATTGGAGGATCTCAGATTTCTTAGCATTATGGGATGGCGGTGATGTGTATGAAACATCTCTTTTGGTGCATATTAAGTATTAGAACTATCCCTTCATGTCTTTGGGAGCTGTGGTTGGGGCGGGTGGGTGGTTGGGGCAGGTGGTTGGGGCGGGTGGGCGGGTGGTTGGGGCAGGTGGTTGGGGCGGGTGGGCGGGTGGTTGGGGCAGGTGGTTGGGGCGGGTGGGCGGGTGTATGGTTGGTCATAGGGTTTGGGTTGAGGAACCAGTCTTGTACTGAAGCTGAAGTGCCCTTAAATAAGTCATCTAACCCCAACTGCCCTCCAGCTCCATGAAAAGTGCTGCCCATCGTGTGTGTGTGTGTGTGTGTGTGTGTGTGTGTGTGTGTGTGTGTGTGTCAGTCACTGCACAGATGGTTAAGATGTGTTCGTGCTGATGTGCAGTTAGGATGTTTGAGTTTTCTCTTCTAAATGTTCTGAAATTGTAAAGTTTATGGTTCTGGAGACTTGTGCAGACGTCTGAATCTGATATAGAACCTGCAGCAGGGACTCACTGTTTCCTCTGCGTTCAGTAAGAGTTCTGGAGTAGTAAAGCTGCTTTAAGACGATCAGGATGAAGAACCTGAGCTGAACGTGTTTGTATGTTCGCCTCTGGTGTGGAACTCGTTTGGTTGATCTTTGGTTCTCCTCTGGTCTCAGATCAGCAGCAGCAGCAGCAGCAGCACAGTAACATGGCCTCTCTGGTGGAAGCTGATGGAGAAACGCAGAAGGAGAAGTCAGTTCAGGTCAGATCCGTTTCACGTGCACACCGATATTCATCCTGAACTTCCACAATATCCTTTATGTATTATTTTATGGTATAATCATGAAAACAACATGCTCGACCTGTTACCGTGACGACCCACCGTGGTTTAAAGATCATGTGATCTGATGCTGTTCCTGCAGCAAGCATTGATTTGGTCATTTATAATAATATTCCCGTTGTTGTTGTGGTTCAGGAGCAGCAGCAGCAGTCCCCGTTGGCGCTCTTGGCGGCGACCTGCAGTCGTATCGATGAAAACGACGGGCAGCAGCAGGACGTCGCTCAGATGGAACTGAACCAGGGTCAGCTGACTCCGGGTTCCAACAGCTGGCAGCTGTTCCCTATAGGTTCTGGTTCTGATAAACTGTTTTCTCAGAAGTGTGTGGGGGGGGAGGCGGAGCCACAGCAGCAGTTCGTCCTGAGTTCTGGAACGTTACAGAACCAGCAGGTCCTCACCACGCTGTCCGGGGTCCTCCCCAACTTTCAGTACCAGGTGATCCCTCAGTTCCACACCATGGACGGTCAGCAGATCCAGTTCACGCAGGCGTCACATGACGCAGCTGGAGCAGGAACTGGACAGCTTCAGCTCGTATCACAAACCAATGGGACCCAGCCTCTCATTACTGCAGCGACCAATCAGACGGCAGGAAACGGAAACATCCTGACCGTTCCCGGTGTGATTCCTCTCCACAACCTCGCGCTGGGAAACTCACTTCTGACCAATCAGACGCCGTTCATCAACATGCCCCTTGCACTTAACAACATCACACTACTTCCTGTTAGCAGCGGAGCTAACGCAGTGAAACGAGAAGATGGTTCAAACGAAGCCAATCAGCAGCTGTCCGCCCCGACGTCGGAGTGCGTTAGCACCACACACACGGCCAGCGCACACACGGCCATGTCCTTCACAGACTCCTCGCTGGTTCCCAGCAGCACTGTGGGCACCAGCACGTTTCAGAGCATCACAGCCGGAGTCCCGCTTCAGACGGACGGAAGAGACGCGGGGGGGCCGCCGCCGCAGCAGATCCTCATCCAGCCTCAGCAGCTGCTACATGGAACCTCTGCTCTGACCACTGTCCAACCAGGAGCCATCTCGACGGGTCATGTGATCTCAGCAGACAGTCTGCAGAATCTGCAGATCCAATCTCTGGGTAACAGTCCAATCCTGCTGAGAACCGTCGGACCCAACGGGCAGGTCAGCTGGCAGACCCTCCAACTACAGGGTCCTGCAGGAGCCCAGATCACTGTGACCTCACTGCCCACTGTGACCTCACTGCCCACACTCACCCAACCAGGAACCATCAATCTAAACAGTGCTGGACTCCAGATGCATCAGGTCCAGGACGTTCCGATCTCCATCGGTGCAGCTGCAGGTCAGTGGAGGCTGAATGATGATGATGATGATGATGGGGTGATGAAGATGGTGGTGGTTCACTGATGCTACCTGAATCCATATTAAGAACGGATGTCCGGCTGAATGGAACAGACCCAGTTCTAGGTTCCAGATGTTCTGTAGGTCAGATCAGAGCTGCAGATGTTGAGAAAGCTTTAAAGCTTTTTGAAAGTAAAGGGGGGGGGGGGGGGGTCTGACCTCAGCATTCAGCATTCAGAGACCAAAGATCAGGGTCACTTCCGGGACGTGAGGTCTCACTTCTTAAGCTTACATTCAGTTTGATTGTTTAAATAAAATCAGCCGTCCAGCTGCACGTTTCATTAAGACCTTTGAGAGGGCGTCCTCTCAGCTCTGACTCCTCGTCCCCCGTCTGAGGAGAGAGAGACGGGGGACGGGGCGTCCTCTCAGCTCTGACTCCTCGTCCCCCGTCTGAGGAGAGAGAGACGGGGGACGGGGCGTCCTCTCAGCTCTGACTCCTCGTCCCCCGTCTGAGGAGAGAGAGACGGGGGACGGGGCGTCCTCTCAGCTCTGACTCCTCGTCCCCCGTCTGAGGAGAGAGAGACGGGGGACGGGGGCGTCCTCTCAGCTCTGACTCCTCGTCCCCGTCTGAGGAGAGAGAGACGGGGGACGGGGCGTCCTCTCAGCTCTGACTCCTCGTCCCCCGTCTGAGGAGAGAGAGACGGGGACGGGGCGTCCTCTCAGCTCTGACTCCTCGTCCCCCGTCTGAGGAGAGAGAGACGGGGGACGGGGCGTCCTCTCAGCTCTGACTCCTCGTCCCCCGTCTGAGGAGAGAGAGACGGGGGACGGGGCGTCCTCTCAGCTCTGACTCCTCGTCCCCCGTCTGAGGAGAGAGAGACGGGGGACGGGGCGTCCTCTCAGCTCTGACTCCTCGTCCCCCGTCTGAGGAGAGAGAGACGGGGGACGGGGCGTCCTCTCAGCTCTGACTCCTCGTCCCCCGTCTGAGGGAGAGAGAGACGGGGGACGGGGCGTCCTCTCAGCTCTGACTCCTCGTCCCCCGTCTGAGGAGAGAGAGACGGGGGACGGGGCGTCCTCTCAGCTCTGACTCCTCGTCCCCCGTCTGAGGAGAGAGAGACGGGGGACGGGGCGTCCTCTCAGCTCTGACTCCTCGTCCCCCTCTGAGGAGAGAGAGACGGGGGACGGGGCGTCCTCTCAGCTCTGACTCCTCGTCCCCCGTCTGAGGAGAGAGAGACGGGGGACGGGGCGTCCTCTCAGCTCTGACTCCTCGTCCCCCGTCTGAGGAGAGAGAGACGGGGGACGGGGCGTCCTCTCAGCTCTGACTCCTCGTCCCCCGTCTGAGGAGAGAGAGACGGGGGACGGGGCGTCCTCTCAGCTCTGACTCCTCGTCCCCCGTCTGAGGAGAGAGAGACGGGGGACGGGGCGTCCTCTCAGCTCTGACTCCTCGTCCCCGTCTGAGGAGAGAGAGACGGGGGACGGGGCGTCCTCTCAGCTCTGACTCCTCGTCCCCGTCTCTCTCTCCTCAGACGGGGGACGGGGATAACAAACCAAACCCGGGCGTGTGATTGATTTCAGTAATTAGAGCTGTGATCTCAGACACGTCGTCCAGTTTCAGAGCGCTTAGCGTTTAAACGTCGGTCAGTCTGGACGGTGCGCTGAACGTTATTCCCACGCCTGAACGCGCTGATGATGTCATCAACTGATTTTTACACCAACTCTGAAATGTCCTGCGCTCACGTTCTGTCTTACGTCTTAAACAAGTGTTTAAATTTAGATTAGATTAGATTAGATTAGATTAGATTAGTCTGAATAATGAACAGAAGCATCTCTATAGTTCTTTTAATTTTAAAATAATGTACCAGTTAAACACTTGAACTACTTCCTCATTGTTGCTATAGTGATGGACACATCTGACCAATCAGCAGTCTAAAGGTTCCCCTGGTGTTAGTGGTGAAACGTTTCGGTTCACTTCCACAGTGTGAAAAGAATTTCAACCAAATGCTCCAAGTTTATAGAGAGAGCATCACACACACTGCTGACATACGTGCATCCTTCATGACTGTGTGTGTGTGTGTGTGTGTGTGTGTGTGTGTGTGTGTGTGCAGGAGAGCAGTGTGCTACAGGAGAGCTATTGGATGACTCCATGTTGGATCAGTCAAATACGACGACCCCAAACCGCAGATCTCGCAGAGAAGCTTGTACATGTCCTTATTGTAAAGATGGAGAGTCACGGTGATGCATACAAACACACTCACCACGTCATACACACCGTACACAACGTTCTCTCATCACACACACCCGAACATTCACCTTATCTGTCTGTGTCTGTAGAAATGACCCGACCAGGAAGAAGCAGCACATCTGTCACATCAGCGGCTGTGGGAAGGTTTACGGAAAAACCTCTCACCTGCGAGCTCATCTGCGCTGGCACTCAGGAGAACGTCCCTTCATCTGTAACTGGGCTCAGTGCGGAAAACGCTTTACCCGCTCAGATGAACTGCAGCGACACCGCCGAACACACACGGGTACACACACACTCACACACACTCACACACACTCACACACACTCACACACACTCACACACACTCACACACACTCACAGGGTGTGAGAGAGAATGGGCTTCATATCTTCACGTTTAGATTTAGTGATGAATGAAGATGAAATTTTGTAGCTGAAACTGAACCTCTGATGGTTGATTGAGGACAGAGCTCTGAACAGAGTGCTTTTCATGAAAACACACTGTCTGTCTGAAAGAGATCTACCTGAGGAACCAGATTAGAACCACAGCGTGGTGATTCGGTTTCAGCTGCAGCAGGTTCCTTCTCTGATGCACTGACGAGCTTCTCATCTGTGAAACCATCATGTGGAGGACACATCCTGTGATGCAGGGACATCATCTCACACATGGATCGGTCACCTCAGACCTGACCCCCACTGAGAGACTTTGGGATGTGCTGGAGGAGACCGCAGTGGTCCTCAGATAGAAATGTTGTGACGTTGCAGACGCTTGAGTAAAGAAATAAAAGTGGGACATTTCAGAAGGTTTTGCTTTGATGGACCTCCTTATACTGATGCCCTTTACGGGTCCGTGTCACTGCTGAGGTGGACCGATCCCAGCCACCCCCGAAGGTGCAACAGAGGACCGGTGTTGAGGTAGAATGAGGTCATGAGTGTGACTCAGTTTAAACATTTGATTTTTGTCTCTTTTTAGGAGAAAAAAACTTTTCTTGCACCGAGTGTCCTAAACGCTTCATGCGCAGCGATCATCTGTCTAAACACCGACGCACACACACCAAAAAGAAACACGATGTGAACGACGGCCAGGTGGAGCCTCTGATGACCATGGACGCCCTCTCACCAGCTGGAGTGGCTCAGTTATCCAACAGTGGGATCAGCGTGGTGCAGATCGGAGAGGGTCACCCGCTGAACCTGAACACTAACGGCTTTTAAATACCCAACGGCAGGTAATGAACATTCTAAACTTTAAAATTAAATTAAATTAAATTGGGTCATTTAGCAGACGCTTTTATCCAAAGCGACTTACAAGGTGAGCACAGGGTTAATCACAACATCCCTGGAGCAATGAGGGTTAAGGGTCTTGCTCAAGGACCCACACTGGTAACTTCAGTGGACCTGGGATTTGAACCCCCAACCTTCAGATTGATAGCCCAACACCCTGACCACTGAGCTAACCCGCCCCCTTTAAAACTTTAAAAACAAATACATCTCGAGGTCCTGAACAACAGAATAGCATTTCTCAGCATCTGAATATCCAATTAACGTCAAATCCCGCGCCCGCCGTCCGTCTATGAGGGACCGTCTTGGACCCTGTGATGCATCAAAATGTACCGTCCATTCAAGCAACCGGTGAAGTTTCAATGTAGTCCATCGAGGGCGCTGTTTATATAAAGGTAGTAATTTAATAAAGTAATTTAAAGTAATTTAGGTAGTAATGAGGTCTCAGGTACATGCAGCACTGTGAGAGCTCACTCTGACGGTTGTTGATGAAACACACTTTCCTAAAGGTGTCTCGTTTGGTATAACGAGCATCAGGACAGAGGGGTTATGGCTTATGTACAATATGGCGCCACATGTCCGTCAGTTCATATTAGGTGAAGTTTGAGTGAAACAGCTGTTATTAAAAACATTAAAGGCAACTCTTCAGTAACACCTGACTCTGATGCTCACACTTTCTGCTCACTCCTGGTTTTAAAAATGAGGTGCACATTTTAAAAATGATTTTGCTCATTACTGTCAACAGCTCTGATGTTAATTAGCTGAGCACATTGGCATGTAATTAATATATTTACATCACAGATTTGTAAAAAGTCTTGAGATTAAACTTGAGAAAACTGTTTGATGACTAAGCACTAAAGTTAACAATCACTCTCTCTCTGTCTCTCTCTCTCTCTCTCTCTCTCTCTCTCTCTCTCTCTCTCTCTCTCTCTCTCTCTCTCTCTGTCTCTCTCTCTCAGGTTGTTGCTGGCTGAATGGTGTATATGATTTTGTTTTTTTAGAAAAGGCCCTGGATGTAAACATCGCCACACAGAGTGAATTATTTAAATATTTTGCTTTGTTTTGTATATAAATTATATTTTTCTAAACTCAGTGCTTTGTGTTGTGTATAATTCATACACATCAAGTTACATCTTAAGATATTTTATATTATCATTACTGTGTGTGTGTGTGTGTGTGTGTGTGTGTGTGTGTGTGTGTGTGTGTGTGTGTGATGAGAACAGAGCACACACATTCATTAACAGGACTCGGTCTGTCTCTCTCTCTCTGTACACTGATCATGATTTATCTTTCTGTAATTAAAGCTCGTTAAAAAAAGAAATGTCTGTTTGTCTTTTACATATTTCTGTATTTTTTAAAAATCTTTGTTCCCTTAAATATTACTGACCCCTCTGTGGGCGGTTTATAGACGACCCCTGGAACTGGTATGAGGTATTAAAACCCAAAGCTGTTTATACAAAACCCCTGATTATTAAGTTCACAGACAAACATTGAGATACACACGAACATTTTAAGAAAGCGTTCAGGGTTTAATGTAAAAACCTGTTCAGTGTGCAGGCAGGACCCTTAATGCTTTCCAACTGGTTACTTACAAACTCAGTGACGCGTTCTTTTCCAAAATATGACCGATGTCTATCTGATGCTATTAAACAAATGAAAACCAACTAGTGTTAATGTGCTCGTCCAATTAATCAGAACATCTTAACTGTAAATGGAGCAATCTTCCCACCCACTACTATGGCTGAAGTGCCCTTAAGCAAGTGTGTGTGTGTGTGTGTGTGTGTGTGTGTGTGTTTCACTGCACAGATGGATGAAATGTGGAGGACACACTCCTCTGTG